>PVJO010001976.1:0-155967 GCA_004026905.1 Hystrix cristata | reverse complement strand
ATTACAAATTGTGTTGCTATGAACATGGTGGTACATATGTCCTTGTGGTATGACGATTTTAATTCTTCTGGGAAGATCCCCAGTAGGGGAATAGCTGGGTCAAATGGAACCTCCAGTTGTAGTTTTTTGAGGAATCTCCATATTGATTTCCACAGTGGTTGGACCAGTCTACAATCCCACCAACAGTGGAGGAGTGTTCAGATGCCATTTCTAAGGAGGCAGAAACTTTATACTTACCCACAAAATTAAATCGACTGGTTTAAATATGCTCAAAGTTGAGCTGAGCGTTGTGGAGCACGCTGATAGGCCCAGACACTCAGGAAGCCGAGGCAGGAGGAACACTTGAGCCCAGGGTTTGAGACCAGACAAAGTGACATACCAAGAGCCCATTGCAAAACTAACTAAGCAAGGGTGTAAGTAAATGAAAGAATAAACTCAACGAAATAAGGGAAATCATGGACAAAGAACAAAAGGGAACCAGGAAAATAACATATGGACAAAATGGAAAAATCAGTAAAGACACAGAAATTTTAAAACGTAAGTACTATAGATTGGATCTGTTCCCTCCAACATTCATATGTTGGATCCCAAACACCCGACGTGACAGCGTTTGGAGACGGGGCCTTCTGCGGTGGTGAGGTGCGGGGAAAGTTAGGAAGGTGAGCCCTCCTCGTGGCATTAGTGTTTATTTCCTGAGGGATTCTGACACCATCTGGACAGGTCAAAAACATGGTCAATGACTCCGATTCCTTCCAGAATTGGGTAGCATTTTTAAAGTGAGGATTCTAACCCTATATAAGATTCTAAGCAAACAATATGAGACTTGAACCCTGCTCTTAGTGATCTGAAATTCATTCAGATTTTACAAGGTCATTCGTAATAAAGTTCAGCTGCTCTTGATTCTGGTTCTGTTTTCAAGGTGATATACAGGTACTTCAAAAAGCTCCATCCCTGCCTTCTAGGTCCTTCTTTATAAAATCACATAATAAAATGCCAAACATAAAATTTTATTACTAACTCTCTGCCTTTATCATAAAATATTCTGGTTTAATCAAATTCATGGCTGTTACTTAAAATATTTGAAATCATACTTCAATTGACCAGTATAAATCATACTTGGTGGAACACTAGTCTTTTGCCTTGGCAGGAGGTATATCTGATCTGAAAACATTTTCTAAGCACAAATAAAAGAAAACATTCTTACTTATTCCTGGTACATACTTTTTACTAGTTATACTTTGAAGTTAAAATAATGATAAGCTCACTAGATAAAACAAGGAGTCAGCTAAAAAGCTCTATGTGAGAGATAATCACCTATTCTCCTTCATTGTGCCTCGTTTGCTATTTATTAGTAAATAAATTCAGACCCTATTTTCTTTAGACCATCTGCCACAGAGAATGGCACCTTTCATTCCCTTCGCTCCCGAGACTTTTCTCCGCCCTGCATCCTCACTGAGGCCCCGCTCATGGTTTCCTGACACCTTGTCTGAGGTACCTCACACAAGCAGCACCTTTTGTCCACATAAAACTAACCGCCAGCACCATGTTATATATTCGTGCACGTTATTTATCTACCTATTAAATATATACATGAAATGTCAAATATGGTCCTGTTCACTGCCAAATCCCCATAATTTATATCAGTACCTGGCAGAGAATAAATGTTCAATAAATACTCAATGAAAGAATAAATAAATGACTTCTAAATATTCTAATTTTGTACTTTTTATTTTATGATACAAATAATACATTATAGAGGTATAACGTGGTATATATACACATACGTATATTACAATATGATACATATTAGCTGGGTATACACACATCTTGATGCACACACATATACACAGGGCACTCAAAGTTCTTTACTGGTGGTAGTTCTTTCCTGGTCGTTTAGAGGCCAGTGAGCTGGAGAATAATCAAATCCTGATTTGAGAGACTTGACATTTGAATGTGTCCATACAATCCATCAGTCACCATCTGCAGCCATCCAGCTGAGAGCCATGTGGGGATAAAATGAGCTATTTCCTGGATGAATTCATCACCAACACTCCACTAGAATAACTTGGAAGAGAGATGTTTCAGTGACTAAAAGAACATTAAAAAATATGGTCATTCACATGAGTCATAAAGTGTGAGTGAATAGACAGTGAAGAATAAGTGAATTTCAAAGAGAAGCCACTTCCTAGGCCGAGCAATCACCGCGAGAACCAGGGTAACCAGGGTGACTGGCGAAGCGTGTGGTTGTTAAGGAGCATTCGGGACCATGAGGTGGCAGGTAACAGGATGTAGGCACCTGCATGTTCTGACAGAATAATGGCAAAATTATACTTTGTACTTTATTCACTGTGTGCTTGAGCTTAGTAGACTATTGGCAGAACCAGATCGTCAAGCTTTTGAATTTCCCAAGCTTTTTTCTCTCAGTAATTCCCCGCCCGCACCCTCCCACAGGGAGGCAAGGAGACCGAGATATATTTTGCTGTAAATTCGGCTCAGTGAGTTGGACGATTTTATATCCTGAAATTTCTTTTAATGATTTTAATAACCCAAGTAATTTCCTCCTCCCTTACAAAATAGGACCAAAAGAGATGTGCAAAAATATTGATCAATATTTTACTCTGAAGTGAGATTACTGAAATTTAATAAACGAAGTGATGCTGCGGCCTGCTTCTATGGGCTCCTTACACGGATTTATGGAGATAGCAACCAGTAGCGTGCTGGGGGCTGCATAGATTTCCAAATTTATAGTCACAGTTGCACGTCACTTAGTAAAGGGAAAGAGAGTGCCACCCCTCGTGGAAACATTTGGAAAACAGTTATTAATTGAAGGTTTAGAGTATCCCGAAGTCTCCACATGAGACTGGGAAGCAAATTTCAGGAACAAAGGCTTCTGATTGCTCTTCTGTGGCTGAAGCTTACTCTTAATTAACCACATTGTACCTCTATCATTTGTCTCTCCTTGGGCAGATTATCTAGTTTGCCATATTTTGTAGTTTGATTATGCTTAATAACTGCTCGAAACTATACAATCAAATATGCAAAATCCTTTTCCCAAATGTATTTCTTTATTCTGGGAGCCAATTCTTTTCCCATTAGCTATATTGAGATAAACAACGAATGACAAATTATGTTCTGATTTCATATTTTCTAGTTCACGTGTCTCGGCACTCAGTGATAATAGAAATAAACTCCTCCCTCCTATGGTTCACGTTGGTAAAGGAGGACCTCAGTGTAGACCCAGAGCCAGGGATTTAAAATCACTCCTTGAGCTTTCTAAAAATTACTTTCAATGAAAAGTAAGGAACATGTTTTCCAAATGAGATGTTTTGTTTATCTCAATAGATTAGAAATTTCCTTTGACAGTTAGTATGTATTCTAAATTGATTTTTTAAAAAGAAATCATAGAAATGAAACATTTTAACTATGTACATAATTAAGTATGAACACTGAAATTAATAAATGAAATGTAAAATTCCACCAGAAGTATGAGACTTTTTGACAAGCGTGCTTTTATTTTCTTATTTGTTAAGATTTTCTCCTGAAAATAGAAAATATTATGTTCCTCTACCATACGCCAGACTGTAGAAAAGGTTTGTGGGAGCCGCCACACCTAATGTTAATTCACTAATATTTCACTGATCTCCACAGAAGTAGCCAGAGAAAGGTGTCTGTGAGAAACCAGATGTAGGCATCCTCATGGTAATCTACGCTGACTCCTCTCCAGTTGGGCAGGGGGGTATGACAAGTGTCAGTGTGGGCTTATCAAAAATGTAGAATTCTCTTACCAACTTGCAAAACATGCTCCTCAGACATGGGGCAGGAGGTTCACAAGTTGCAAGTTCAAGCCCAGCCTGGGCAACTTAATGATTTAAGGGAAACCCTGTCTCAAAATGAAAAAAAACAGAAAAGGGCTGGGAGTGTAGTCATTGCGAAAGCCAGCAGTTCTAACTCCCTTACAAAAAATGTCTTTAGAATGGAGCCCAGAGATTCTCATTTCTAAGAAGCACCAAGACTATTTTGAGCCACAAGAATTCAAGGGACACCAGAACCAAAGCAGGTATGTATTTTCTATACAAAGCATCTTGTAGGAAAGACAACTTTGTTTCAAAACTTGGATAAAGGAGCCTCATTACTTTTTTTTTTTTAACCAAGAACATGTATTGGTACAATGTACATATAATGGTTACATTCATCTCATTTATTTTGTTCCTGTACATGATGCATCTTGGTTCCCCCCCTCTTCCTCACCCCTCCCCTCTGATCCCTCCATCTCTATTTATAGCAGGTTTATTCACATTTCTCCATGAATTCCCTTTCCCCTTTCTTTCCTTCTTTTCCCTTCCTGCTTTTCCCTCTTCTCTCTTTCTAGTTTTTCTCTCCTTTGTATATTATCTTCCTATTATATCTATTACACTTCTTTGTCCTATTTACGCTTATGGTTTCTCATATTAGAGAAATAATTCGATGTATATTCATGAGTGTTTGATTTATTTCACTTAGTAGTATGTTCTCAAGGAACATCCATTTACATACAAATGACTCTAGTTTATCCTTTTTTATGGCTGTGTAGTACTCCATTGTGTAGAAAAGCCACATCTTCTTTAGCCATTCATTGGTTGTTGGGCATTTAGGTTGTTTCCAAGACTTAGCTATTACAAATTGTGTTGCTATAAACATGGTCGTGAACACATCCCTGTGGTGTGAGGATTCCAGTTCTGGGAAGATCTCCAGCAGGGGGATAGCTGGATCAAATGGAACCTCTAGTTCTAGTTGTTTGAGGAATCTCCATATTGATTTCCATAGTGGCGGGAGCAGTCTACATTCCCATCAACAATGGAGGAGGGTTCCTTTTTCCCCACAGCCCTGCCAGCATTTGTTATTGGTTGATCTTTTTCATAAACGTGGTTCTTTCTGGAGTGAGGTGGAATCTTAACGTTGTTTTGATCTGCATCGCTCGAATGACTACTGATGTTGAACACTTTTTCATATATTTATTTGCCATTTTAATTTCTTCATCTGAGAAATGTTCATTCATTTCAGATGCCCATTTTTGGATTGGGTCTTTAAATTTGGGAGGTTTAATTTTTTTGAGTTCTTTATATACTCTAGATGTTAGACCTTTGTCTGATGGGTAGCTAGCAAATTTTTTTTTCCAGTCTGTGGGTTTTCACCCTGTTCTGTTGATGATTTCTTTTGCTGTGCAAAAGCTTTTTAATAGCATATGGTCCCAAGCACTGATTCTTTGTATTGTTTTCCGTGCAGTCTGGGTTCTGTTCATAAATTTTTTCCCTACCCCTATGTCTTCGAGGGTTCTTCCTATTTTATTCTCCAGTAAATTTAGTGTTTCTGTTTTAATGTTTAGATCTTTGACCCACTTTGATTTTAATTTAGTACATGGTGAGAGACATGTATCTAGTTTTAGTTTTCGGCATGTGGCCAGCCAATTTTTCCAGCACCATTTGTTAAAGAGGCTGTCTTTCTTCCAGGGAGGGTGTTTGGCTCCTTTGTCGAAGATGAGGTATTTGAGTGTCTTTGGTGTGGTTTCTGCATCCTCCACGCTATTCCACTGATCCTCAGGTCTGTCTTTTTGCCAGTATCGTGCTGTTTTTGTCACTGTAGCGTTATAGTATAGTTTTAGGTCGGGAACTGTGATGCCCCCTGCCTTTCCCCTGTTGCTTAGGATTGTTTTTGCTATTCTTGGTCTCTTTTGGTTCCAGATGAAATTCATGATTGAAGGAGCCTCATTACTTTCTACGGCAATAAGCTTAGACATTTGCGGCCCTGGAAGTGAGTTTAGCACACAGCTCAGAGAAAGCGAGGGAGGATGTGGGCTCATCTTGGAGCAGGTCACCATACTCCTGGGAGTCCGGAGCACTGTCAGCTCCGGCGGTCGGGAGAGAGCTCACGGCCTGTGACCCACCATCCCCCTGCCCGAGAGGGCTGACCTGCAAGAGCTCCTGATTTCTCCCAGCCTGGCGCAGGGCTGCGTCTGTCCTGCCAGGTGTCCAGTGAGGACGGGAAGGGAGGGACGAAGAAGAAGAGTCACACCGTGACACTGAACTGCTGAGGACAATTGACCCCCAGCCACTGCTTCTCACCTCTGGTGTTTGTTATCTTAGTTCATCTTTACAAACTTTTGAGGCCAGCAAGGTTCCCCCTTAGGATGTTACAGCCGGACTGAGCCTCGCAGTGGACAACTTGTCTGTGGTCAAGCCCGCATCTTTATCACACCCCAGATGCAGAACGCCGGCGAAGCAGTTTAATAACAGGAGCAAGAACCACGCCATGAAATAAGCGACTAAACTGTACTAAGAAGTTCACTCGATTCACAAGTAATTGCTGAGCATCTAACATTTCAGGGAACTCTCTTTTCAAATTCTAATTCTTTTTTCCTGCGGAATTGTCTATTCAGTTATTTTGCCTTTTATCGGTACATGTTTGCAGAACACAGTGATCGCGTTCCTCTCGGGGAGTTGGGGAATGTGTACATAGCACACAGTCTCAGTGCTTCTTACTTCTCCTTCGCCTCCCCTCCCTCCAGCTCTCCGCCCCGTTTCCCTTTGCAAAAGAGCCACCTCCCTGCTCCTTGTTCTCTCTCTTTTGTTTTGCTCGTTAGCGTCTCACTAATGCCACAAAGTTGTACTCCTAGCACCTCCATCTTTAAGATGTGGAAACTGAGGCTGCGATATTGAAGAACCTTGTCTAAAGCTGGGAAACTGGTCCTTGAGAGAGTGAGAATTCAATCCTCACCCGTGGACCTCTCCACACCTACGCACCCTTTCTTTATGCTGCTCTCGGGAGACTTGATTCCGCGGGCGAGAGAAGAGTCCAGTGTGAGGACTACAGGGAGCGAAGCACAGTGCCCGGTCCTGCCAAAGAAGAGCACCCCTCTGAGCAGGGCTGGGGCTGAGCGCCTCCTGGGCTGCCCCTTGGTCCTGCAGCAGCCCCTGCTGGGCTCAGCACTCAAGCTCCTGGGCGCGACCCCTACTCAGGGCCCTCCATGCAGCACTGCTGCCTTCCTCGCCAGGTGACAGAGGGATCCGGTGCTCCTCCATCCTCATCTGCTCATGCACCCGCTGGCTTCTCCCAGATCCTTAAAATGGAAGGAGGAAGAGGAGAAGGAGGGTGGCAGGGAAGAAGAGGAGGAGGACAACAGAAAGGTCAAGGTCAGAGAAGAAACAGATGAATAAGATGTAGAGACAGATGGACAAAGAGAGCATGGTAATTGTACCCAATGGAGTACTACTTAGCTGTAATGAATAAACCACAGTCATTTGGAGGAAAATGGACGACTTTGAGGCCATTATGTTCAGTGAATTAAATCAGACATGCAAGCTTAAATATTGCCGGGTTGCTCTTTATATAAGAAACCTATAGTATAGATATATCGAAGAGCAAAATAAAAGATAGTAAGAAACAGGGAGATTGATCTTTGGAAATGAGAAGGAGAGTAGTAGGCAGTAGAGGGAAGGGGATGAAAAAGAATTGAGATGTGTTTTGTACACACACCAGGTCCCCTTGAAGAATGGAATCGTTATGTACTGCAAATGTGCACTAATAAAAATTAGAAATAAATAAAAGCAAAAGCTGGAGACTGATAGTCATTGCTTGGCTTCGAAATGCAAGCACCAAATTACTTTGCTTTTGAATTAAACCAGTGACCTTTAAAATCACATCTTATTATTTTATTTTTGAACTAAACCTTCTGGGCATGAAATTCACACTCATCTGTCAAAATCTGATTATTTAAAGAAACACTGTCTTTGAAATGTCTCCAAAACACGTAGAAGGCACCAGTTATCTGTGCCATCCTGCAAGGGCTGGTGAGTAGAGATTCTGAAGCTCCTGTGGATTCCTCTAAACACACGAGCTTAAAGGACCAAAGGAAAAGATTGCCAAAATTCAGGGAAAATTCAAAACATTTTTCCCCCAAACCAATCATTGCCAATTTGACTCTATTTCCCATCTGACATACATTGCTTATCTAATTTAACAAGAATTAATGAAAAAAATGCAGATTATCGAGCTAATGGCCATCCTGCAAACTGTATTTTCTCTGCCAAAAAAAAAAAAGTCAAAAGAGTGTAATGCAGCCAACAGATTTTCAGATTTAATCCATTTCAATGCTATTTTAAGATGTTTTCAATGTATCCAGGGAATTGCTAGGAGGTACACTAACATAGTGGCATTAAAAAAATAGTTATATCTAAATCTGTTCATAGCTTATTTTTGTGGGACTAAGTCTTTAAAAATAGCAAATATTCACCCCAGCTAGTGAATATTCACCCCAAAGCCAAGATCTGTGAAGGGTGCAATGCCCTGGGAGTGAAGACTAAGCTCAAGCAGGCTTCCAGTGCTAACTCGGAAACTGTGTTGCCTGAGAAAAACAACAACAACAACAACAATGACAACAACAAAAACAAAACAAGAAAACAAAAGCTTGTTCTAGTTCTTGTTTTAAATCGTTGGTTCCAGCTCCCCTGAGGATAGCTGTGCAACCCAGGATTTTACTTCAAATTGACAAGCAATGATTGTACCTGCTACACAGAGTTTATTCTTTTAACCAATATTTACTAAGAAACACTTCCTCAGGCCATCTTCCTGGTCGTAGGAGTGTGCAAGTCTGCAGTCTTTACTGAGGACAGAAGACATTACTGGGTTAAGCAAAATGAATAAAATATGATTTCAAAATGGAAAGAGCTGCTAAAAACTGTGGTGTGATGGAAAATATTTGCAAATTCAATACCAACACTGGGCTGTGGTTGGGGATCCTGGGTGGCAGGTGGAACCACCCACACCGTGACTGGGGACAGAGTCACTTTAAATTACTCTTAGACTAATGAGATCTGGAATCAAGTTAGAACATTAATGCAACACTCTTTGTTGCCACTCAGACCCACGTAGATCAGAGTTAATTTTTTTCCCCATGATTAATTGAGCTGTAATAGAAAATGCAAATGGCCTCTCTCTGGGGCTTCTCCCCGAGCTCTGACTGTGACTGCTGGGCTCTGCCAGCACAGATTTTCTTCACCTCTCACTGAAGGGGAGATGGTGGGAAAAACAAGCAATCATATCTTTTCAATGTGTTCTCCTCCAGTGTGACAGACAGGACAGGCACAAACCAATGTTTGATGAATGTTTAATGACCACTTTCCTAGTGAAAAGACACATTTTTTTCCTCAGTTTACTGGAAAAATCACCAAGAGCTTATACATTTACCCGAGTCTCATTTTTCTGTCTAGAACAAGATACATCTCTGAAGTTACTTCTTTCTTTAAAATCTAAAAAGGAGACTACCTGACTTCAGAACATTTAATGAAAGAGGGCAGAATGTTCTCTTCCCTTTTCACCCAACAAGGTAGTAAGTAAGCAATTCCCATAAGGCTAATTTCAAAAAATGTCATTCACAGAAAGCTAGATGAATGAGCAGAAATCCCAGAACTTTTGCAGACAGGTAACAGTGTCGCGATCAGGATGGGAAGGCCAGACCAGTTGGCAGATATAACTCAAACTTGGGTTAAACCTACTTGCTGCAGAGTTTCCTATCTCAGCAATCAGGCTTATCTTTGTATTCTAATAATAAGTCTTAACATTATGTAACAGGAGGTACATGGAACAGACTTAATGAGACATTAATGAGTAATTACAGGTCTATGGATGTTCATTGTGCATATATTACAGGTAAAAGAAGAAACAGGACACATTTATAAATGTCCACGGATCCACACAGATCAAACATTGTCATCTGATCCTGCAAGGAGTCCTTGACCGATTAATGAGAGCACGTACCATGATAAAGGCTGTCTGTTTCCACCCCAATATGTGCCAAGCTGTAGTCAAATGCTTCTCTATATTTATGCACCTGAAGCTTGGGCAAGTTTAATACATCAGTCTGTGCTAGTAAGGAATCAAGACATATATATGCGTACATACTGCTTTATTTTCCTTTTCTTTTGAAATACTTTTATACTCACAGAATTTTTAAAAACAATAGTGCAGAGGATTCCCGTAGACTAGTCATTCAGCTCTCCCAAATGGTAATGACTTACATAGCTATAGTAAAATTCTCAAAATCAGACAATGAGCATTGGTTGTAGTTCTCTCAGGTACATTCTGGAGTTTTCACTTGTTATTCCCATAACATACTTCCTGAGTTGTAAGACCCAACCCAAGAGCGAGTTACCATGGTTTGTGCTCGTTCAACCTTTGACAGCTTCCTTCCTTCCTTATCTTCCGCGATCTCCACACATCTGATGAGCACTAGTCAGATATTTGGTAGAAGTATCATTCTGGGGTCTCTTGACACTTTCTTCCTGCTTAGACTGACACTTGGCAGGACCACCGCGATGCTGCGTTCTTCCCGTGTACCTGTGAGGGACACACACCAACGACTGCGTCGTATTCTGGGTGGTGTCATGAGCTACGGTGTGTACGGGGAGTCTCCATGGTAAAGTTATTATTTTTCCTTTTGTAATGGTTGACGATCTGGGGAGATACTCTGGTCTTATGCTAACAGCTTATTCTCCCTCAGATTTTTGCCAACTGATATTAGAATTCATAAGAGGATCTTCCCTGCAGTAACTATCACTGTGTTGATGAGTAGCAATTTTATATTTCTCTCATTTTTTCTACATATTTAATTGGAACACTTCTGTAAGGAAGAGCTGTCCCTCCTTATCTATCTCTTTATTTACTCAGTTATTTCTTTGTATTATCATGTTGGCATGGATTTTCGCTGTTCTGTGAGTTATAACCCTAAGTGCTTTTTTTTTTTTTTTAATTGCCCAAATTGCCCTACCTGCGCCTGTGGGAATTGCATCCAATTAACTCCCGTGTTCTTTTGAAAGCTTCCTTCTCCTTCTTTGAACGTTTCCTGATTATCTGCAGGCACAAGAAGGTTCAGACTCATCTTCTATTTCCTCTGTCCTAATCCTGCAGTCAGCCGTTCTCCAGAAAACCCTGCTTTCTGTTTTGACAAAGAGTACTTTAAAAAAGAATTTCATTTTAAGAATTGGAGACATGGAGATTAACATTTTAAAAAGCAACCTATTTACCAAAATCCTGTAAGACAACATTTCTCTCAAATTAGATACTGAATGTGCTCTGAGTTAATATCAGATTAAATAGTAATGAATATGTTATTTGCTTATATTTCAGAGTCAAGAGATTTTACATGGAGATATTTATGTAATTCAACTCTCAGGCTGAGTCTAAAAGATTCAAGCATAATGAGAAAGTCAGAAAAACTAATGTGAACATTACACTAAAATCTAATTTCCCTGGGACTAAAAAGATTTCAGGGCAATTATGTATAATGCACTACTGGACCATGTGTAGGGCATGTGCAACATGTGTAGTGTACGTGTGCATTTGCGTGCCTGTGAAGGAAAGCAAGGAGACACTGAGCCTCTATGAAGGGTGCAGTCCAACCAAGAGTCAGGCCAAGCAGTCATCTTCACCTGACTGGATGCTTCCATGATGGGGGGAAATTCTAGATCTGGAATGGGAACCATAACTCGAATGGGTCCCCAGGAAGTTTCCTGTGAAGGCAAGAAGGCCTTGCTCTTTGCAAAGGTGTCTCTAAAATTTAGCCATCTTTAGCACTGGAAGTGTAGAGCTGTCCCTGATGTGTTGAAGGGCTCAGGTGGACATAGCCAGACGGAAGGACCACTGCCCACACCTGGGAAAGGGCTATTTCTTAGACTGCGTGCAGTTTCCTGCAGCTCCCCTAACAGGCATGCAGGGACTGGAGTCTTACTAGGACAGTGCTGGGGTGAGTTGCCAAAACCTGGACATAACCACCAGGAGGGAGTGCATTTCTACCTTGGGCCTGGCGAAGCTTAAGGCGCTGAGGTTGTGGTTAAAAATGCAACCTCCAAAGCTTTTGTTCTGCTAAGCACTCATGCTATGGCCCTGCCTCTTGCCTCTTCCCAAAGAGACAGAGCTAGGCGTAAAATTGATCTAGAAAACCTCAAACCAGGATCAAGGCACGTATGAATGTACTTCCTGCATTTGCAGCCTTGAGCCCAAATTTTAATCAAACGTGCTTGTAGTTTCATTAAGCAAGGTGAGCTACCATTCACAACTTTGCTTTAATTGAGGCCATTGGGGAAATTAGAATGACTCGTAGTAATACTTGCCTTATTTCTAAATAACAGGAAATGACCACACTCTCAAGTACCCTTGCTTTGTTTAGAACCACCTCCTAAGAACCCATACTCGGATGTTCGTGGTAAGAAATGCAATAGGATCACTTTGATCTCAAGCTAAAATTTCATTCTGCTTGAATTTTTTAAAAAATTGCCATTCCCTTACTGATGGATCATGCAATGACAAATTAAAGTATTGCATCTAAATGACAACGAAAAACTTCAATTTGCTTAATGAAGAGCTTGTTGAAATGTCTGATAGTCATGACGGTTTGCCTTCCACTGGCAGCTTTAAAATGTATTACCTAAAATACGGTCTGAAGGAGAGGAACAGATTAGCTGTTCAAATGTTAATTTATTTCAATAAATCCCCTAAAGTTGGGAGAATAAATATGTAGCACAATCAATTTTCCCCGTCACGTTAAATACATCAAAGGCACGTTGTGTAACAAGTCTTTCTCACTATTCTTAAATCCAGCACGTTAAAATATTGTAAAATGGATGCTTGAATTCAGTTCATAAGTCTGATCCGACCACAGTATGCTGTAGTATTGGCTTTTCCCCTGCCTTCTTCTGCTTTCTTATTGAAGTTGTGTTGTATTTTAGCAAGTGTATAGATTGTCAAGATACACAACATTTAGCTTAGGCTGCTGAGACTTAGTTTCCCAACATCCTTTCTAAACTTTCGTTTGTGGACATTCTCTTGGCTGATCTCTCTCAGGGAAAGCCTTATCACCATTCATTTTGGAGTGTAGTCATGTTTATTTACTAATTCAGAGAATAAAACCGAGCACCACTGGATACTCTGATGTGAAGAATTAAAGAGTGAAAAATTGAAGAAGCTGTAAGGGAATAGCATTCAACCTAACAGAAAACACAAAGCAGATGTTAAAGTTACTGAAATACAATCAGAGACATAAAGCATTGCGCTCCAAAATATACACGATGAAGAGGGGTATAAAGAAAAAAAATTCCTTGCTTTAGATTTGCCTCTGATATTGCATACTATGTGAACTAGAAAGGGGGGGCTGATTCTCTTGCCCGAACTTTTACTAATTTGAAAATACAAAGTCTATCTGGAGTTATATTTTATGACTTTATATTTTTATATATTTATTCCATGTAATAGCTTAGAGAAGGTAGTTCTTTCCTACAAGTTATTTATAGTGTTTTATTCTATAGGTTATTCTTGAATTAACATGTTTTGATCACTGTTCTTATAATCTGTATTTAACATGAGTTATCTGTACATGTTTTTGCCCAGTAAACATCAACAAGCAAATCAATGATGACAAAAGAAAAAATCCAAGCTTAAAGCCTCCTTTCTGCTCATGAGCTTGTAAGAAGAGGTCAGCCTGCTAGCTAAGAACTAGAAGAACCAGGCAGACGTCAACTTCCATTCCTGAAAGGCCGGCAGAGACGTGAGGGCCCGCGGGCAACCTGAGCTTTACAGGTTGGAGTGAGGCTTCTATTAAGAACAGGTTTGTTTTGTTGTCGTTGTTGTTCTTTTTTTGTTTTTCTTTTTGGTTTGTGTGTGTGTGTGTGTGTGTGTGTGTTCCTTTTTTGTCTCAAAACACTTGCCAATTATAATCTGGGGTCTAGCAGTGGATACAGTGAGCCATGGTTGATGGGAAAGCACAATTTTGAGAAATCCAGTGGAAGGGAGAGAAAAAAAAATATCAGTTTAGTGTCCGGCAAAGCGATAGGAACTGGTGATGCACCAAAGCACCAAAAAGTGGGCAAAATAAAATAATAAAAACAAACCTGAAACCCACATTCAAAGCACTTTAAACTGTATTGGATTAAGGTCATCTCTCATAAGGAATTTTCCTGCCAAAGAAAAATTAAGGATCAAACAATATTTTAGGCTTTAGGATCATGTATGGATTCTGTTACACACACACACACACACACACACACACACACACATCATTCGTAGGAGTAAAACATGCAAAAAACATTAGTAGCTTGAGGATTCTCCAGAAACAAGTTGTAGCAGCTGTAGACCCTCTCTTCCCCTTTCCTTACAAAACCTGCTGCACACTCTTGTTAACCCTTGTGATTTTTCTTTTTTGCTTGTTGTTGTTTATTGTTGTTCGTTTGCATTTTCGCATCCTGCTAGGTGTGAAGGTGCCTCACTGTGTCTGCATTTGCATTTCTCCGATAACTGATCATGTTTAGCTTTTTTTCAGCTTTACTACCCATTTCCATATTTTCCTTGAAGAAATATATATTTAAATCTTTTGACCATTTTTGTTGATGGTTTTGGTATTGAGTTACAGGTGGTCTTTACATTTTGGATATGAAATCCTTATCAAGAAAATTTAAAAACGAAATTATGAGACAAGATCAAATAACCAAAAACCAAGAGAAAAATCTCACTCAGCTACATACACAGTTATGTTTTATGCACATTTCTGTAGGCATATTGTACCTTAATTAATTAAAGTTTTATAGTTCAATAAAAGTATGAGAATATTTGTGCCGTAAGTGGAATTATTTTTATTTTCATCCCCTTTTATATTAATTTTATTTCATCTTCCTCTGAGAGATGCATTTTATTATATTTAGTGAGTCAAAATTATCTAAATTGTTAAACAGATTTCTCAAATTCTGAAAAGCCATGATCCTCTCAGACCCAGGGCTATTCCCTGGCTTCGTGTTTGGGAACTCTGAGGCAAGGGGCTGCTTTGTCCAAGACCCTCATTCTTGCTACACGATTATGTATCCCATTATGATCCTGATCCTCTGCTAGGGCACAAGAGTGATGAGGGATTAGCTGTTCTCTTCAGCCAGGTTGTCTCTCTTTTTGAAGAATCGATTTTGAGGAAAAGGTAGTGCAACTTTCAGCAGATGCGACCTTTTAGCAGGCTGAGATTTTCTTTCCTAGAGATAAACTCAATAAAATAAATTCTATTGTATTCTTAGTAACTAAGTCCCAAATTGATGCCTTATTTTATTACTCACTGTCAGAGTCCTTTAAACATATGTCAAAATATAACCTGCTTCTCTGGATTTACTTTCTCCTTCAAGATACACAGATAATTAAAGACATCTTCAGAGTTTCTTCTGACCACATTATTTTTAAACCTTATGATTTATTGCATATGATGCGAGAGAGATAGAAGCAGGTACCTGTAAAAATCTCATTTGGTTCCATTATTAGCCTTCGGAACCAGGCTCTCGCCAGACCACCTCAATATGCTCCAACTGTCAGAGCTGGTTTCTTGCTATTGAATTTGAGGTGCTAACGAACATAGAAGTGTGAATTTTAGAAATAAAAACTGGACTTAGATAAAAAATAAAAGCAGTTTTGAATTTGGGTAACATCAACCTATGGATGAGAGACGGAGCTGTGTAAACTGTGGGGTCCTCCGAGGGCCTGGAGGAGGAGCGGCGCCACGCCTCGGTGTGTGTGCACCTTGCAGGGCCTGGATGTCGGAGCGCTGGGCGTGCACTCTGTCCACCGTGGGGACAGCAAGCCGCAGAATCGACAGGGAAACCGTGACCATGCTCGCTTTACAGCTGAAGACACAGCTTGCGAGGTGCAGTGATGTCCGCGCTAAATGTTTATTTTTATTTTTTTTTTTATTTTTTGGTGGTGCCGGGGATCGAACTCAGGCCCTTGTGCTTACAAGGAAAGCACTCTAATCACTGAGCTAAATCCCCAGCCCCTGCGCTAAATGTTTAAAATGTAGGTCCAAGACTAGAATTCTTATTTTCTCATTTCCCATTCACGTTGCTCCTCGAGAAACTTGAATAATAATTACACTTAAGAGAGGGAACAAAATCCAATTAAAGAGGACTGAGTCAAGGCGCCAGGAGGCCCAGAACGAGTGTCAATAAGATGCGGACCAGAACGCGGCGCGCCGGAGGGAGGTCGGGGCCTTGTCAGCTTCTCGGCCCCACGCAGATGTTCTCCGTTACTTACTGGCGTGGTTAGTATTCCGTGCGCGCACCGAAGACCATTAGGTAATTACGAGCACAGGCTGACTCCTGAAAATAAATGCAAAAGTCTCTGAAGTTCTTACAGGAGTCCTTTCCTGAATGCAAAGTGATGAAAACCCAAATGAGGTTGTTCAGTACGCACAAGCGATACAGAGCTATTAAAACCAATGCGGCCAGTATTTTCCAAGTAACACTCTTTTGAGCAAAACATTTCCACTCCCCCTTGCCCCACTCCTCCAGGTTATCAGCTCATCCTCGGTCAGCGAATCGTGTCACCTCTTCCTGTCCCCCGTGAGCCCAGCACTTTGCTTTAGGGACTGAGAAAGGCAGAAGAAAAGATTTCTCCTCACTGGCTTTAGCATGAATTAAAGATAACAAAACTTAGAAAATTTTATATTGATCAGTTTGTTGTTAAAAAAACTGCATATAAGAGAAACCATGTGATATTTAAGCTTCTGTGACTTATTTTGCTTAACGTTACAGTCTCAAGTTGCATCCATTTGCTTACAAATGCCTCAAATTTGTCTTTCTTTATGGCATAATAGTACTCCATTGTGTATAAATATCACATTTTTTTAATCCATTTATCTGTTGATGGAATTATGTGCTGTTTCCAAGATTTAACTATTATAAATCATGTTGCCCAAACTTGGGTATGCTTAGAAGGGGAGCAGCTGGTTCAAATGGAATTTCTATTTTCAGCGTTTTGAGGAATCTCCACACTGATTTCCATAGTGCTTGTACTAGTTTATATTCCCACCAAGAGTTCCTTTTTCTTCACACACTTACCAACATTCGTTATTATTTGATTATTTTGGTGATGCCTATTCTTTGGGGGGCAGGAGACAGGAAAGAGTAATGGAAGATAGATAAATAGAAAGTAGGGAGAAGCTTAAGTAATTCCTCAAATCATCTATTCCAGTTTTTCAAAAATATTTTAAGATAGATGCTAATTTGTTTCATGTATACCATTAGTTTCTTTTTGTTCACTGTGCTTTTATTTGTTTGTTTCTTTTTTGAAAGTCTTCTATTGTCTATGACTTGTAGTCTTAGTAACATTTTTGGCATTCATTTAAGATCACGACGCACAATATATTAGCTATTGTTATTCTCTATTTTGTCAAGAAATTTTGAAATTTTGTTTTTTTTGTGCAAGCAAAGAGTGTTTTCATTTCTTTATTTTCTTTATTAATATCTTCAAGTAATACTTTAAAATTGAAAAAACAGTATCAGTTGATTATAAAATATTTAATACTGCTGTTTAGCTATACATGAGTGGGATTTCTGAAAGGAACAGTGTGACAGTTAATGATGGTGTCAACTTGGATATGAAATGCCCGACTAGCTACTTTAGCACAGCTCCAGGGGCTCTGGATGGCTGGGAAGACCCACCGTGGGTGTGGATGGCACCGAACAACAGACTTGGAGTCTGTGAGGGGCCGGCGTCCATCCCCGCAGCTCCACCCACAACTACCAGGGCAACCATAAAAGATGTTTTATTTCTAGTCAAGAACTTGTTGGAAAAAAAAAAAAAATGTTACCTGTATTTTCACCAGCAGAATTAAGAGCAAATTTCTTTCTAACATGTCATGATTTTGCCAAGTCGAATTTCACCCAGAAGCCTGACTTGGCATGTTGAGTACTGCAAGATGTTTTCGTATTTATAAGTCTATTTACTTCTAAAGTGTAAGCGCTCAGCTCCTAATCAAAGCCAGGCTACATCTGGGTGCGGAATCATTGCCACTGAGAGAGCATGCTCCACTGCGGATGAGGTGTGGAGCTTCGGCCAGGTTGTTCACGGCCTTCATTGCCTTTAGAGGCTCCTGGAAATCCCCATTACTTGAGAACTAAGTGAATCAGTACCTCCGGGCGGGACCAGGTAGCTGCAGAGTTTAAAGCTCTCTGGACAATCTCAATGCTGCTGAGCTGGCGGACTGCTGACTTCAACCTCCTGATGGCGCTGTGTGTCCCTTTCCCCTTACTAATCAGAACTACTACTTCACCTTCTGCATTACTTGCCTGATAACGTTACTAGCTACATTAAGAGGCTGCAGATTACTTGGAATGGAGATGGAAGGACAGAGTGGAGGATGGCAGTTATGTTTGAATTGAATCAATCTTTATACTACCATTGGGGTGCAACTCTTGATCAGGGGAGAAAAAATAGGTAAAGGGGAAGTTCATATTTCCTGATTCCTTTGATGGATTATTTGGATCATATTTCTACGATTCCTTTTTCATCTAAAAACCGAAGCTTTCTGTGCCATAGTAGAGATGGAATTGGCCTTGCAGCCCTGACTGCTTCTCTTGATTCTGTGAAGCACTATAGCTCCACAGAATATGGCTGATTCACTCTTGAACAATAAATGGAATTCTGCATCACAAACAGAATATGATTAAGTGATAAACAGTGCTCAGGATGGGTTTAGAAAAGAGAAATCTTCACACGCCATACAAATATTTTAAGTGGATATGTAAACTTGTTGTGATTGATGATCTTGGGAAGTTAATTACTTAGAAGTGATAGATTGCAGCCTGTGATGTAATTTGTAGCTATCATTAATGATGTTATGATTGTCCTCTAAGAAAGACATCAACATTATGAATTGTGTCAAGTGACACTCTTAGTATAATACCATTGTGTGAGGGGCGAATGGGTAGGGAGAAAATGTAGTGTTGTGCTGCTAATGCTCTTGTATTGCTACTCATTTCTTATGCAGAAAAATCATTGGAAATCTCACATTTCTGTGGTGCTTCCCTATATTTTGGGTGTGTGACCACTTATACTTTATTCCTTCAATGTGCATGGGAAATACTTGTAATTATATGAAAAATTCCAATAGTTTTCCATGTCTTGTAAAGAAAAAGACAATGTTTCCAAAAGTTCATGGGTAAAGCACTCGGAACCACTGTTTGGGTCTGAAGAAATGCAAGGGCCCAGCGATGGTTGGGAACATTTAGTCTCAATTGCAATCAGATAAAAAATGATGTGTTACTTTTTCTTCTGCAAAAAGACACAAAAATAAGTGCATAAATTCGAGTGAGTATTGGTGAAATCAGACTCCCAGACATGGTGGGTAGGAGCACATTTCAGCCTTTTCAACAAGCAATCTGCAGTATACATCAGGGACATTTTATTGATCATATCTCTGACCTACTAATTCCTCTTCTGAAAGTCTCTCCCAATAATCAAACCTGACTATGAAAGCTGGTTACTAACTGAGAGATGGTTTATAGCTTTAGCTGTATTTGCACGGATGGGTCTCGCTCTGGCACAGATGATCTTCATCTACATTCATCCCTTGGTCCTCAGTCTCTCTCCTCCTGCCTCACCTGCAACCCTTCAGCTTTGAACTTGCCCAAGACTTTCATTCCTAAATTTATTTGATTTCTTATCCAAATAAGACAATTAGACTACAAGCCAAGTAATATCTCTCCTTTACATTACTTCTGTCCCAGTAGAAATGTACTTATCTAATTATTTAATGTCTCTTAACTAACTAGGGAATTTACTGGTGATGAGCACATAACCTCATTCATTTTTATTTCTATCTCCAACTTGGCAGGCCCTCAAAAACGTTGATGGATTAGTGAAAAATGCAACAAATAAGGCAAAGAGACAACTATCTCTTGCTTGGTGGAATGCTTGTGCTGTGTAGAAGATTAGAACAACAGACTTGACCAAAGTGGCTTCTGGAAGGATAGTACTCAGTCCTGCTAATGCTCATCTCGCATGCATCTCCTGCAGAATTCACAACCCTTCAAATTACCACCAGAAATATTCCTGCTTCCGAATGCCAAAGAGCATGTTACCATCATCTTATTTTTCTCAAAACACTGAGAGAAATTTTGAAGCAACTACGACTCCCAGGCTGACAGAAGGCAGAATTTATTACTTGGCTCAAGAGAACATGGGCTGACATCTAACAAGCCCAGTAAGAGTCAGCAGAAAGGTGCATAGTAGGACTGGGCTTCAGACAGGCCCACCTGCAGAGCACAGTCCCTAGGACGCTGTGTTGCCTCCACTTCACGGAGGTCGGTGCTTGGTACACGGGCTCATAGCATTTCTGTGTGGTTGTTCCCTGTGTTGAGTCTCAGTGATGCCGGCTCACCGAGTTCTGTGTCTCCTAGAGCTGAGCACACAGCCAAGTCCTCTTCAGAAGCGAATTGTTTATGTAATGCATTTGGTTAGCACATGGCTCGAATTTCAGCCTCCTGTTTACTGTGCTCGGAATGTTTTTCTTTTGTGATTATATTCATCCTCTGAGTTTTCCAGCAGTGAGCGTTCCTCTTATGCAATCATTTATGGTTGTTTTACTTTTTCATTTTAAAAGCAGAGTGCTCGGGCGGATTATCTTGTGCACCCCAGATGTCAGAGCCACATGCTGCTTTGAATCCAGAGCACCAGCAAGTTGGAGTGCAAACATGGGGATGCATATTTTGCTTTTTGTTTGTGCTTTGAAGGTTTTGATACTTCAGGTATCAAGACGTGGTTTCCCCGACCACATCAGTAAACTAAGTGAATTTTATTTCTTCATGAGTGATATTTTTATATCTAACTATCACCGTAAATTTCATTGTGTCAAATATGAAGTAGAAAAGGAATTTTACTGGTATGGAAAAGCTGAAGAAACAACATTATCTGATCATCTTTTATGTTGAATTACATAAACTGGCATATTGTAAACAGTGAATCATCTGTGATTACTGAAGATCACATATGAGTGGAAAAAACTACTAAGAAATTAGAAAATATGGCGAAGGAAACGCACTAGCAAACAAGGTACTGATATGATAAGAAGACAGCTCAGGGCTGGCCAAATATCCTGAATGACTCTTTTTTTTCTAAGAAATGACACAGCTCATCAGCCACTCCCATCTCCACCATCAGGGCTGTCTGTATTATTTTTGCTTCGAGGTTTTCATCAACATCTATGTGAAAAAGGAACGGGAAGGAGCGCCTTGGACAGAAAGGTAATTCCATCCCTACATGGCATGATTTCTGTAAGGACAAACATGGTTACTATCCAGCTCTAAACTATAATTAAAACCATATGGCAGTTTTAGACCAATCTGAAAAGTAAAAGGATTGATGTTGTTTCTTCAATCTGAAAACTGTCAGATCTTAAAACATTCATCTCAAAATTTATGAACTTTCAAATTAATAAAACATCTGTTTATTTTGTACTTGTAGGTTTATTGGCCTAGATGTACAGACTGTAGTTCATTAGATGAAAGAGTTTTCTTAGGACTAAACTGTATTTAATGGTTTATTAAATTATGTTATAATCTCTAACCAAAATCATCCCAATTCAGTTTCCCAAAAAGTACTGATAAGATTTTAAAAATTATTTAAGAGCAGATTTCTGGTTTTAAAATAGCCAAATTCAGTCTTTTCTAAAACTCTTTTCTGTCCTTAGTGAAAATAAAACTGAGGAGAGTCAGAGCAGAGATATAACCTACATGCGTTATAAAACTCAGAGACACCTAAAACCCAGACTCACAGCACATAAAGAAAACAAAAGCAAATAAAAAAGTGGTAACTAACCCTGCAGAGAAGGAAAGCTCAGCCCAAGGTGGTTTCCTCTGTGGGGAATATGCAGAGTGAACTCTGAAAAGACCCCCCCCGAATCCACATCTACCAATAAGAATTCATCCTGTTTAGTGTCTCATTTCTTATTCAAAAATAATTAAGTATCACAACATATTTGAGGAAACTTCCTACTTAAAAAGCCCAACGCCACAACAAACGCACAAGGGAAAACTTGAAGAATTTTTTCCATTTCAGTGATCAGAGGAAAATGCCAATAATCACAAAAACAGGTATTGTCAAGAGATAAAAGAACCACATTGCTAACATAAGAACTGAGAAGATAATTGAAACTGCAAAAAAAAATCTCTCTTGAAAATTTAAATATAATAACTAATACACAGTGGAATGTGAGAAAGAAGGAAGAAGGGCGTATGCAGGAAGTGATGAAAATAAAGACCAAAGAAAGGAGGGAAAAAAGAAAAGGCCGACAGGGGATCAAGAACAAGAGACTAACAAATAATGAGCCAATGAAACTCCCGGAAGCAGAGCAGATACTAGCGGACAGGAAATTAAACGCAGCGACGTGGGCATGTTTCCCAGGACACAAGGCAAGAGGTTCCAAACGGAGAAGATTCCAAGCAAGAAGGGTTACACTA
Organism: Hystrix cristata; assembly: GCA_004026905.1. NCBI lineage: Eukaryota > Metazoa > Chordata > Mammalia > Rodentia > Hystricidae > Hystrix > Hystrix cristata. The sequence continues at coordinate 133,681 of PVJO010001976.1, read as the reverse complement.
ACTCTAAAGCACAACTAGAACAATGAAAGCAAGGGATACAACTACAGCAAGTTACCGAGTACATTCAATTTACCAAAACCGACCGTTTTCTAAATAACAAAAATATTAATCCTTTTTCTTGAGCTGATGATCATCCCTACCCAACGTAGACTGTCATGGCTCCTACCCCACAGCACTAGGATCTGGAGCCCCCCACCTTCTTCTTCCCCCTTCCCCCATCTGTCCTTTCCTTTTCTTCCTGGCACTGGGGTTGTGCCCAGGGCCTTTGCACTGAGCTACATTCCCAGCTCTTTTTTTTCTTAATTTGAAACAGGGTCACATTAAATTGCGAAATTGCCCAGGTTGGACTGGAATTTATGACCCTCCTGCCTCAGCCTCTCAGAGAACAGGGATTACAGGGGTGCACCAAGATGATTCAGGATTGCTTTCTAATTAGGATTTTGCCCTACACCTGGCCTCCTGGAATCACCTGAAGCTGTGAATAATCTTCTGCAAACTCAAATCCTTTCACGTCCTGACCGTGCCAGGATAATGTGGCCTTCTGGTCTTTTTTGTCCTGGTTACATCCTCAGCTTGATTTTAGGTCTGATTTCCCTTTCCATCCACACTAAGTAGCATTCTCCGGGCGGTTCCCTCCACACACCATCTTCCCCTGAGCAGAGCACACAGCTCACTCTTCCCCCAACTAGGCCTCACCGTACTCCTCAGCACTGACACAGTCTCCTCCTCCCGCCCTCCCCGTCAGAATACCCTGTCTGTGGCCCTCACCCTAGAGCCGACTGTCTGTGGCTTGTTAATGGCTCCCATTAGACGCTGCATCCCAGGATGACCCGTCCGTGTTCAGTATTAGCATCGCCGATGCGAACATACTCAGCAGCCGTCAAAGAATATAAAATTTTAAAAAGTCAGTGAATCAAAGTTCACGCAATTCAAACAGTGAAATCAGTGCGACACACTTTCTGACTGGTAGAATAAGCTGCCTGGTCTGAAAGTACCTTACCGAGCTCTGTCTTTCCACGATGCCAGCAATGCACACACCGGATGGGGGAGGCCGAGGGTGGCCACAGCCCCCCAGCTGTGAGCTCCCTGCCTTCGCCCTTCCCTTCAACAAAGGAAAAGCATGATCCTCGCCTCAAACTGGCTCCTTTCTCAAAGCTCCCTCCTTTTTCATCAAGATAAAAAGGTGGACGAGTGAGAGACTTATTTTTGCTTGTATGGGGACTCAGCACTACTGTACACTCTTCATGTTGCTTTAAAGTATCTCCTGTAATTGTCCACTTTCTCTCCAAGCCAGCTCCCCACAATACTTGGGACCTTTGCTTGCCCCACCAGGCACCAGGCCGAGGAAGCTGCCAGATCCACTGTGTTGAAACACTACTTTTCACTGAGCATTTTGATGATTCTTTTTATTGTTTCCGTCACTTCCTTTGAGTGATTTGAAATGTCTTCCTTAAATTCATGTTTATGCCTTCTCTTAGATACTCGCTTTGTCACAACATGGAAAATAATCAATTTCATACTTGCAATGAGTAAATGCAAATTCCAGTGTGCTTTTCTTCCTTCCTTCCTTCCTTCCTTTCTTTCTTTTTCTTTCTTTCTTTCTTTCTTTCTTTCTTTCTTTCTTTCTTTCTTTCTTTCTTTCTTTCTTTCTCTCTTTCTTTCTCTCTCTTTCTTTCTTTCTTTCTCTCTCTCTCTCCCTCCCTCCCTCCTTTCCTTCCTTCCTTTTTCTTTCCTTTCTTTCTGCCTGCCTCTCTTTTTTATTTACTTTTAAACACTTTAGCAGTGTTTTCTATTTGAGAAATTGAAATCGGCTCCACCAACCTCATCCAGAACTAGCTCTATTTCTGGATCTCTTTCCTACATTTAGCTGGTGTCTCTAATTTCACTTAGGGGTGTTTTAATACGTGTTCAGTATCTTTCCTTGCTTAAAATTACTTTTGTGTCTGGCCTCTCAAAGTAGCAAAACCAAGCACAGTCTTTTCCTGAAAAGAATGATAAATGAAATTACAGTCAAAAAAAATCTTAAAAATCTTAGGATTTAAAGCTATATCTTTTTTGTCTTTAAACATTCATTCTGTTGCATGTTGGTGACTATTGCGGACGACTGCCTTCTTTCCCATTCTCTGCTTGCAGGGAACAGCACCTCAACCTTTGCCTAGCAACAGATGAACAGATAACAAAAGTGTTTTGCCATCACGGAGCACTACTCTGCTGTGTTGGATAAACTTGAGTCTTTTGTAGAAAATGAATGTACCTTGAGATCATAATGTTAAGTGAAATAAATCAGACACACAAGCTTAAGTATTCCATGGTTTCTCTTACATGAGAATCCCAAATTATAAAGAAGATGAAAACAGAAGATAGATAATAGACACTGGGACATAGATCTTTCTCAGATGGGAAGGTGATCAAGAGATGGAGGGAGATGGGAAGCGAAAGACAAAAAGGAATTAAGGTGTGTTAAGTACATGCACCAACTCTTCCACAAGGAATATAAACATGCTCTAATAAAATAGAAATTTTACAAAAATGCAAACACCCAGAGGGGGAAATCCCTCAGTTAATCCCTCACTGTCACGATCACAAGTGGCAAAAGATTTACAAAAGAAAACAGCTTCTTTTTTTAATTTTCAGAAATGTAAGTGATATTTTTTAAAAAGCGAAAGAAAATTTTGGTGGTTTTATATATGAAATGTATCTAACATGTTAGCAGAAATAATCAAGACTCTAATTCTGATTTTGCAAGTACTTGAGTAAAATTTGGTTTTGTATTTAATTTTTTTATCATGTATGACAAAACTTAGTAAAATAGAAGATTATGTGAAGTAGATCATGAAAGTTTGGAGATGATTAGACAGCATGGGGGAGGGCAGAAGGGGATGATGTAAAAGCACTCACCTATCATGACCCACCGTGTGTCAGGTACGTGTACCCACTACCCACAATGAATGTAGTTGGCATATGTTGGAAACGTGAACTAAAAAAATAGTAACAATAATACTGAAAATGGGGAAAGAGGATCTAGAGACAGAGGTTGGGAGGTGGGTGTGGAGGAAAGGGGGAACAGAAATGATCAAGATATGTGAAGAGCATGCACCTTTCTCCCCACGATAAACATCAACATTGTGTACTGAAATACGTACGGTACTAATAAAATAAATTTTGAAAACTAGAAATATTTTTAAAAGATTATAACTATTTTGAGAGCTGTCAGCCTATGCATAAAATCATTCATTGAGAAATGAATTTTTGTTGAAGTATATATTTTAATGCAAGTTTAATAAAATATTTCAGTATACATGTTCTTGGGAACCAATCGCAGATCCTTAACGCAATAACCCTGTGAGTCCACTGAGAGACACAATTCTTCCATTTTGTCTATGATAGTGGTAAGAATGTTATGCACCTGAGATTTAGACAAATCAAAGGTTCTTAAAAATGTAGAGGTCTTAGGAATCATCCTTAGACTCAAGTTTTAAAACGAATCTATTTCCTAAAGTACATTATTAAAAATTCAGTTTAATTTTAATTTGGAAGTGGTAAGAAACATCATGTACAGGATAGATTACATTTCCAGTTTAATACTTAAATCTTAATTTCTATTACAAATGTCTTCAGACTGTTGTAGCAAACTGTAGCATATAATTTATGCACATTTATAATTGGTAAAAATTACCTTATCGAAAAAAAGAAAGAATTATATGAAAACACATTATCCATACCATAGAGATGGGATCACCAGGCTAAACATTGTCTAGGACAACTGAAATGAGACACAGATAAAGCAAGATATGGCATTAAAACAAGACATGTGCAATTATCCAAAAATAACGAGATCACAAAAGTTCTTGCAGGTCTAAACGGTTAAGAAGCACAGTTTAGCAAATAGGCTGAGTAGAGCATAAAGTAGATAATTTTTGCTAAGAAAAGTGTGTAGAAAGCTTGGAAAACCCAGTAGAACAAGTTAACAGCACAGGCGCAGGAAGATCGCTGAGGATTTGTGTCCTTTCCTGCCACTGCCTGCGACAAGAGGCATGCACACGCCCCCAGTCCAGACTGTGCAGGGCAACTCTGCCAGAAAAATGCTGGGAGGCAACGAATCTAGTTCCTATCAACTGTCATTTCATCTTGGTAGAAAAATATGTACATCCAGAGCAATCCTTTATGAATGACAGTCTTCTGACAAGACATGCAAGTCAAATAAATGAAATTCAAAACATCACAAACGCACTTTTTGGAGTTTTCACTTTTTTGCTATCAACTGCAAAATCCCTGCTTTAAAAACTGTAAGCCGGGGCTCACACAAATATCCGTCTTTGGCACAGAGTTTGTCTCCGCCTAAACAAGGCCATTTCAGTTGTTGCACCGTGATGTGAGTGGAAATTGCAAGTGTGGTTAATTCATGTTATGGTGAGCCATGGTGTGGGCACCAGTTCTTCAGACCCTAAAAATAGCTGAAGAAAAAGGCAGTGGTTTGAAGCCTGACTGTCACAGGAGAATTCAGATTTACACAGGCCAAATTAAAAAGTCTAAGCACTTTACCAGGAGGGAGAGGAATAACGGGAACTCCCCTGCATTGTGGTCATATTAAAAACCGAGACTACCTCTTTGTTGCTCTAACAGTTCTACATGAAGCAATTTTTCCAGCTGATTTTTGGCACGTGTAGGAAATGGCCACGACCAAGGATACTACACTGGTTACCAACCAAAAATACAGATGCAAACTAAATGTTCATTAATGGAGTATGGCTCAAAGAAAATTCACAAAGCAGTGATTAATAAGGATTCAATGTGCACGTACTACACGGCAAGCAATACTCACTACTACTATTCAGTCGCAAAAGCAAACTGAACTCCAGTGATTATATAATTGCTCTCATTTGTACACATATTTTTAAAGTACATGAATGCATCTTTCCAAGATGTGTGCTTATATATGCGTCCTACATAGGCCTGTCTTTATCAAAATGAAACCGACGAAGTAGTAGAGTTCAGAGAGTTTAATTTACTAAACCAGTGCTGCACTAATATCTTCACAAGGAATGGTTTGATTGAGAGATGTGAAGCAGAAAGCGCCAGAAGATAAGCCTGGAACAATCGGTGGGCTGCCCAGTCACAAATGGCTCATGATAAACACGAGGGCGTCAGGAGATAAGATAATGAGTTATGGAGGATACTGGGCTGAGGAACCTACAACGGAGCGCTCTGATCAGATACTTGTGTCAGAAGAACTCTGTGCTGCCGCATGAAGGATGGATTCAGGGCAAGATGGAAGCTAGCGAGAGCATTGCAATGCCCATTTCGGCTTTCGTGGAGAGACACCAGGGACCTCAATTCAAACGAAGACGGGGACCCTTCTGGTTAAGCACGATGGAATAGATAAAAAAGAATTATAACACACACTCCTGTTAAGGACTCGTGGTTCATTAAATGGGAGAAAAGGACACATATGATATGTTCTGTCTTGATCCAAAAGGGCTATCAGTATAAAATACCAAATAATAATAATAATGAATTCACAAACGCCTCCTGACAACTGCATAAAGTGGTTCTAACTCTCAGTGTTAAGCTTAAAGTCACGCGGACAGTACGTGGCAGGCTCAGGATTGATTACCAGCGGAAGCAATGTAACACCACCCGGTGTGCGAGCTGCCACCCCGCCCACCCGTCCTGCCTCCCTAACAGAGCAGGCGAGAAAAGGGTCAGGGGCCCACTGCCGATGGGCTGGAAAAAGCCACCAGCAACTTAATGGGAAGGAGACCTCAGATCCAGAACAAGGGTTTGAATTTGAAGCACTGGGGTTCCCCAAGCTGAGACATTTTCAGGGGCTTAGAAAAGCAAGCAGGGAACCAGCTGGAAATGTCAAGCCTTGTAATGGACACACGGTGTGCCAGGATGCAGGTAGAGAAAAGTGGATCCCAGCACTTCCATGTATCAGTGCCATGTTATGCGCATGCTTCTCTCACACAAGGCTTTTACAGAAGTATACATGAAAAACAAAAAACAAAATACAGTTGACTCACAGTAGGAAACTATGGCCATTTTCATCCCTAAAGAGAAATCAGAAAATTATACACTCGAAGAAACACAACATCAGTAGCTTTCCCGTTGGAATCGTTCCCCTAGATTCCTCCCACGACTAAAGATAAAACCACAAACAAAGCCAACCCAAACAAAACCATTTTTTTCCTTACTTATTCCACTGTTTGTCAGGAAAACCCACACCTTCAAATGGATTTCTTCCAAACCTTTGAGGCATTTCTTCACCCCCATACATCTATTCCCAGTTACAAAGAATGAGGTCAGGAGACCTCAGCCAAGTTAATCAGAAAGAACCTGTGTGGATAATAAAGAATCAGGTGTACAAAAGAAATCTTGGGATACCTAGGAATCATTTCTACAATTTTTTACGAATATTACGAGAATCCTAATTCCTTTCAGCCAAGAGCCATGTTGATCCGTGAAAGGCAAGCTTAATAATGTGGCTTTATTGATCACAAGTTTTCATGTTGCAGACTGCGTGGTCCATAATGCTTTCTGTTTATGAATCTCTATAAATTTTTATTAATAACATTGTCTTCTTAGGGAGCTGTTATAGCTCTAAGCATGTCATTTCCTATCAATAGTTGCTAAAAAGAACTATAAATAGGCTTGGGGAAATTTATAGCATTATAATTATTTTATCCTGTACTTTAAGATACACAGAAAAATTTAAAGTGGATGAAGCAAAGAACCTACAAGATATTATTGGAAAGGACAACGAATATTTTTATTCATATGGGGAATGTATCCATTTTATTTCCTCTATCAATCTTAAACATCCTAATCATGGACCTTTAAATTTGAAAATTGGAGTTGCTGAGATAAATTAATGAGTCGAAGGGAACAGGCTGGCTGAAAGAACAGAACAAACAATTTTATTTTTCTGCATATCGAGACAATAATGTGAGAACATTGCAAGTGATTGATAATGACTATTCATCATTGCCCTGGAGTTTGTGCAGTTTGCCTGTGAGAAGAACATCTCGAACTCCAGGGAAGCATAACATTTGCTTTGCGAGCTGAAGAGAAAGCTACACCTAGCAAGTTTGTACCATGTCCTCAAATGCTGATTTCCAGAATGGTTAGCAAGAAGACTTTCCGAGGATCAGGACATCTGGGAAGCTGTCTCTGTGAAAAGGCAGAGCCTTTTATCTTCACATGGCTCTCCAGGCGCAAAGGGTGTGGTATCTATCCCCACACCTTGGCTCCCATCCACCTCTGTGGGCTCAGTCTTCCCATCTACAACTCTGCAAATCCCGCCACGATTCCTCCATGGCACATATTTTGGTTGTTTACAGAGCTCAAGTCTTCTATAAATGTCACCTTTGTGATACATGGCTTTCATGTTCAGCTGTGTGGCTTCGTTTCCACACTTTGTGTAGCTCATACTTCTGAAACATACTGCTACCAGGATCCTTCCAAATCTTTATCATGTGCACATTTTCCTTCTACTTGTATTGCTCAGCTTTCTGTCATTGGGACATAATACCCACAACCACAGCATAAAGGAGGAGAGATTTAATTTGGCTTGTGGTTTCAGGGATTCAGTCCATGGTCCTCTGGCTCCAAGGCAGGAACATCATGGTGGAAAGGTGTAGTAGAGCAAAGACACTGAATTCATGGCAGCCAGGAAACAGCGCAGGCGATAGTGCTGGAAAGGAAAGGGCCAGCAACCAGATGTAGGCTTCAAGGCCATGTCTCTACGACCCACCCAGACACAGCCCACGGTGTGTTTCATCAATCCCCCAGGCGGCTCCCCAGACAATCAAATTGACACAATTAAAATCAACCACAAAATGCCCTATCTGAGCGCATCAGGAAGAATGATACTTTTACCTTCTTTACCTCTCTAATGGAGCCTAGTGCCTTAGTTTATTTGTTCGTTATTTATTTTTGTAGCTGTATCATACTCTATCGACTTCTAGTATGACACAGACTTTTTGCTAAACTAGGTATCTTTAGCTTGTGTTTGTGAAGTTTGTATTTGAACCTAGGTGAGAACTCTGTCTTATTTCTAGGCTACCATTATTCCAGTTGGTCGCTCATACTGGTCCAACTTTCTATAGTTACGCCCTGGAGTTCCTTACTTTTTTCAAATTGGTATTTTTCCCCTTAAACAATGCTATCCAGGAAAAGCTTCAAACAGCCATAATCTCACCTGCGTGTACTGTGAATAAACCTACATATCTGTATCTTATCCAACAGGCTGTCATAAGACATTTGTTAAAGGTTTCATTAAAATCAATAAAGCAGCCCTTGAACACAGGACATATATACAAGATCGGACTGAAAAAATGAACTACTTTCTCATGACGATTTATGTCTTAACTCTCCATAAACCAACCTCCAATACAAGAAATCAACTATAGATGATCATCTCGCTGCCTGCTCTTTAACTCTTATGTTCTCCCATTTAAATTTACAAAAGTACTCCGTCTGTAAGTTTCTGGTCACTCACCCTAGTCCCTGGCTTCTGAATGAATACAAAGAGCGATGGGGGCAGAACTGAGGAGATGGCTCCCTCGGCTGCCTCGCGGGGTGGGATCTTCTGCCCTGGGAGGTTCACATTATCTCAGTTGCCTCATCAGCTCCTTCACTCTCTGCACTGTGTTTCTAGTTCCAACAGCACAGACCTGCTCTCACTACCTGTCCACAGCAGGTGATGGCCTGGCAAGGGAAGAGAGAGGGAAAACAGACGTTGGGCTGCTCTGCCGCCCATGAAGAAAATCCTCAGCAGGACGTACGTTCTGCTGCAACTGTAGCATTTTCTCCATCAGGTGTCACGAAGTGTCAACATCATGTGTCTGCATGGCTCTGAATGTCACATCCCACTATCGGACGATTACACCCCAAACTTTTTTCCCTGAGACCCCTGAAGGACGTTGCTTTCTCTAATATTTTCCCTCTAATACCCTTTTTCTAAAACGTTTGTTTGCACAGTCATTTCCTTTAATGAAGAACATTTTTATCTCTTAATGCAGACTATGAATGCTAACAAGCAAAGTCTTCCCAAGAGACAGTTGTGGGGCCGGACTAGCACCATCCCGACTGGGGTGGGAGTCAGGGCAGATTTCCATACAATGCAGCCATCTCTGCGCCCTGCAGTTCCGCAGAGCTTCCGTACAGCTCCGCCGAAGATCTCACATCTGCAGCCCCACACTCTGCGCCGAACAGCTGCGAAGCCTCGCTCTGCTTTCAGGACATTGAACGAGCCTCGTTTCATTTCATGCTTTAATCTCCAAATCCTTATTATAAAACGTTTCGAGCAAATCCCGCTGCACCCCTCCCACATTCCCAATCTTGAGTCACTATTGCTTGTTTTGGAGAGATTGGAAGAGTGATTTTATCAGCCTCTCAGTTAAGTTCTGATTTTTCTTTCTCCAACTTTTCTCTTCTACGTTGTCCTCAGAGAGGTCCTTGTAAAATGCAAATCTGACCATTAATTCGGCTTCAGAAATCTTCCGGGAGCCATGAGTCACCTTGCTCCCACACCAGACTGTGAGAGGAAAGCCTGCCTCTCTTCTTAGCCCAGAGCCTATTCTGCCAGCCAGCAAGAAATATTTATTGAACAAAAACATGTAATAAAGAAATTATCAAAATATAGCATTATGTTTTTCATGGTCTTTCATTTATCATTGTTTAATTTTTTTCTTTTAAACTGTGGTTTATCAGAAAAAAATGTTAGGCTATATCTGCCCTAGAGGAATTATTTTACTAGTAGGAAAGGAAAAAGTGGCTTTGGGGAATTTTCATTTTTATTATTGCTGGAATGCTTTGACAGCATTTTCTGGTACTTCTTATTATTTTTCTACACCATAGTATTTCGTGTCTGTCATAAAAGATTATTTCAAAACACCTATCATTTTTAAATATTTCACCTTTTATCCATAAAATGTTCTTTAAAAACTCATGTATGTTTTCTTCTCTCTCGGTGTGATACGCTTACCCAACCTCATCAGAAATGACTTCAAATTTACATTTCTGAGTTCTCTTTTAAAGTGCTTGACTTGTAGTTAACTTTCTGGTTAGAAAATTAAAATGTATTTCTGAAAAAAGGAAATAAGAAGTATCCTCTGCCTGAAACAACATCCAGGGCATCTGTGTTGGTTCACGGGTCACAGTCTGGAGGAAGGTCCCTAGATCCCCAGAAAGTGTCCTCCTGTCTGGCAGCACCAATGCCAAAAATTCAAAGGGGGCGATTAAGTCTTCCTGGTCTTCACCGCACACCAACATGTGGAATGGCACACGTGCATGCACACGTGTGTACAGTGGGCATGTTTTCCTGAAATATTTCTACTTTTTGGTAGTCCCTATTACATCTAACGAAATAGTTATTCATTATGGAAAAGTTACTCATTACTCAAAGAGTCAGACAATTCATTATAGAAGAGTAAGTTTATTGACACAAGAAAGTTATGCCGTGGGCTAGGGATTTTGCTCAGTGGTTAGAGTGTTTGCCCAACAAGGGCAAGGCCTTGATTTTCGTCCCCAGCACCAAAAAAAAAAAAAAAAAAAAAAAAAAAAAAAAAAAAAAAAAAAAAAAAAAAAAAAAAAAAAAAAAAAAAAAAAAAAAAAAAAAAAAAAGAAACAAAGAAAGTTATGCCAAAGGATCTCCTGTCAAATACTCAGTGCCACAGAGAGCATTTTTATGCCTTAACATTAACATGACTTGAGTGTATTAATCTGTTCCCTTTGCCCATCTAAATGATTTATGTCTATTGCCACAAAACTGATTTGCAGGAGCAAATGAAAGAAAGCATTGTAACAATGCATATTGCAATCCATTCCACCCTGGCAGAGTCTGCTCAATCAAGTGCCATATTGAAATTGTCACTGGCTTTTTAAAAAATATAAAAGTATTCTATTAACACATGATTTATTTGGGGGGGTTCAAAGTCTTTTTCAGGGAGGATATTTATTTTATTTTCAAAAAAATCATAGTGTGTCTATCATAATAGAAAACAGCATTATACAATATAATAGGCAAATATTATAATAAAACACTACAAATATATCATATAACAACCTACTTACATAATGAATAATGATAAGTCACCATTTTCATGTGTTTGCCATTTCAAGGTTTTTCATATTTTATTTTAAAATTAATTTTCAAGCTAATTCTGTGAGATACATTTGGTAACTCTGTTTTTGTTAAAGAAGAACTCATGATACATTACAGATGACCCAAAATTAGTGTCAAAGGTAAGAGCAGTAAACAGGGTAGAAGGTTCGATTTATTTCCTTTGATTTTCAACATTTTATTCTACAGTCTTTGTTAATGTTTGTTTATTTATTTGGGCTTTTGTTTGGTTTGGGGCTAAGTACTGAACACAAGGCCTGCACATGCTAAGCATGTGGTCTGCCTCTGAGCCTCACTGTTAGTTTTTAAAACTCTGATACTATTTCTCATCAGATCATTTCACCAGTATCAAGTCATCAGAAAAGGACAATGTGCAAATTTTCTTTTACAATATCTGTGGCGGTGGGAACAGACCGAAGGAAGGCTGAGGTTAAGGGATGCACGGACGGGGAGGTCTGGAGTCCAGTCCCATCTGTGTGGCTTAGAATCTGGGAAAATCAGCCTAAGTCGCCGCACCTTAGCGTGCATCTGAGGGAAGTCTAATGGCTTCCCACTACCCCAGCAAAACTGTCTTCTGCTCCCCTTCAGCTAGAGGAGACTGTGGAGCACAGCTGGTCTGAGCAGAACAGCCCCTACATTCCTGCCCCAGAAGAGTACAGCCCATGATGGGAGTATTAGGCAGCTTCCCCGTCTCCGGGACCCCACACCTGATGCTTGTAACGCAAAGGAGGAGAGGTCTCATTTGCTCATGGTTTCAGTCCCTGGTCAGCCGGATCCAAGGCAGGAGCATCATGGTGGACGTGCACGATGCGTGTGGGTGTAAGGATGCTTCCTTCATGGAGTGGGGGAGCAGAGCGGGGAAGGGTGCCAGAGAGGAAGGACCAGGGACCAGACCCAGACCCCAGGGTCTCACCTCCAGGACAGACCCAGACATGCCTAGAAGGGTGGTCTCCTGATCCCCAGGGAGATTCCAAAGCCTCCTTGATGACCGCAGTGGTCGTTGGAACCTTGTGAGTCACTGTTTTCTCATTTTACAGAAACAGATACTGAGACTAGCCTCTTGTCAGCAGGTAGGAGAGTCCACACAACAACTTGGGTTCTTTACGTGCGCCCATGTCAAAGAATGGAATAGCATGAGGGTCGTGATGATTTCCCCTTAACACAAGAGCTGGACATTTATCGTTTGCTACAGAACAAGACACGGGGCTCCGGACTCCACAGGAGCAGTGCCAGGGGCTGGCAAGCACAAAGCCTGTGCTGTCTGGCGTGGTGCCGGGGCTGGCTCCGTCACCCCCTGGACGTGGCCTCGGGGAGAAGATTCGCCCACATGACACAACCTGGCTCGGAGCGTCCTGCCACTAGGACAACAGCGTGACAAACTGTGGCAGACGGCACTTGTCACCAAGGAGGCAGGTCAGAAGAGCTGCATCTTCACTTCACGTTGAGGGCAGACAGCACGGCTCGCTTTGTGCCTCGTTGCCAAAACGTTTTTGTTTTAGAGAGAAAATTCGTTCCACTGTAACACACTCCCTGAGAGCAAAGGGGGCAAGGAGGACAACAGCTTTTGCCTGATTGTGAACACCAGCAGCCCTGAAGTCCATCGAACGGCTGTCTGGCAACTGACTGTGGTCCTTCAGTTCGGGCCACGCTGGCCGCAGGGCCACACTCCACAGCATGGCCCTCTGCTGACTTCTGAAAGGGACGCACTGGATGCTGCGCTCTTCTATCTTGCATCTCTATTAAACCACCCTGATCTCCGAAGAGCTCCTCCCACAAAACCACTGCAGTATGAATGAGATCTTGTGTCCGCACCTTCTATAACGGGCATTTTTCTAATAGACTGCCATTCACATATGTTAATACTTTCTATTATCAGGCCTTGGCGTAATTACCACTTAATCAAATGTCACCAAGCATCATGGATATGCCCGTATATCAGGCTTGCAGATCACATCTGGTGGATGGAAGATAATGACAACAATCCTGTTAAATTTTTGCTGACTTGAACCTCAGACCTTCAAGTGCATCTCACTATGGTGACCGCTTCATATTTCCCCTCTTCACCTACTTGGGACTGAGATGCCAGTGTGCAGAAGGCTGAAGGCTTTCTCTGCTGTACTGAGTACAGAGGTGCCTTGGTTCACGAATTTAATTCTACCACAACTCTGGGGAAGACGGCCGCATTGTGTTCATACGAGGAAGATGGCCATGGTTGTGTTCATTGCCCAAAGAGGAGTTTCCAAACAGAAGCAAAATTTTGCCAAATGCTTCTGTTAGTGAACGGAGGTATTACCACAATTAGTCTAAACAGACACCGATATTAAGTGCACTGCCCACTGTGTGTGGGTGACGATCCTTGTCACTCCTTGATACAGCAGTTTCTTCCAAGCAAATCCTGGCCACCCTTCGGATCTGCATGACAGTGATTTTCTCTTTCCTAAACACCCTCCTTCTTCTCCTCCAATGCACACACGAATGCACGCATCCACACAAGCACATATATTTTAGTTTAGCTCTCACTGTTAGTCTTTCTCAGCAACCCGCCATTCTCCTTCCTATGAGTGTCATGCTTTACCTTTAATGCCTGGCTGCTGTGGGTGCTTAAACTTTTCTAGTGGTTCATTAAATTTTAAAAATTTGTTTCTACGTTATCTCAACTTAAACTCAAAAGTTCCACCTAGGGTAGGAATTCCTCCCTTAAGGAGTTTTGCTTAGTCAAATGCTATGAGGACATGGGACAAGGCCAGGCCACACCTCCTGGTTTCTGCTGTCCTGGCCTGTTTCTGTAAGCACACAGGGTTTGGAAGAACAGAACCCGCTGCTATGTGAGCAGTACAATGCCACAGAGACCCTTTTTCCCAGGTTCTGGGAAAACACTTTTCTAATCTCATTTTCCTCAAGGTAGAAATGAGAAGTAAACTGGCAGTCCTTCTTAGCCTCCAAACTCCCAGGTGGGAGTAAAATGTTCAGGGGCACGGGGTTTCTAAAGAAGCAAAAATTTATCTCTGTGGATAATCTTGAGCAGTCACGATTCCGACACAAATCAGAAGTGTTTCAGGGGACATGTTCAGCCAAATATATCACACAAAAATATCATTTTAAATTATAGCTGTAGGATGGTTCCCCAATCCAACATTGGAACATGTCAAGTTACCAGGCTAGGGAGATGCGCAAGCTTCAAGAACAAAAGTGTACCATAAACCTAAAGTTACTCACTGTCCTTAGAATATTGCTTAAAATATAAAGTTAGCGAGGAACTGAAAATGAAGCTTAAGCAACACTAACGTTGATTTGGTAAAGGAGAGTGACGTTTCAATGCACAGAAATCTGAAATGTTTTTCCTGGAGATCCACGTGATGACTTAATAACCAAGTAGCACAGAAAAGAGCACTTGACAGAAGTAAAGACAACCGGATGTCCAGATTCCAGAAGCAGCAGGGCCCGATAAGGTCACTTTTGCAACAAGCTTAATTTCCTTCCGTCCAGTAACCTCGGGCCTGGAAGTCCTGGCTTGACTTTGATTTATTTTACAAGAGAGAGAAATTGTCCACCAGGTTTCATTACCTAACTTCTAACCTTCTAGAATTTTAGACATCTTCTTTCCTCACTCTCTTTCATTTTAGGTCCTAAGACCTGGGAAATTGGAGTCTGGGACAAGACGTTTATTTTTCGCACTGGAGACTTCAGAAGAAAGCCAAGAGGAAACCCTCAGGAAAAGCACCCAGCTGTCCCTGCGCAGGCCGGACTCCAGGTTCAGCCTCAGAGTGAAAGTGGCAGCGCTCAGGGTGTCAGCCAGCACGACAGGGAGCCATTTCAGGGCGCAGGGCTTGTGAAGAGTTAGTAAAGTGATGGAGGACTCCACATGTCCAAGAGAGCTCGCCTACTCAGCCTGACACTGAAAGCAGAAAGACAAGAAATATGCGGACATGCTGCCTGTGTGATGCCTGATATTCAGTATTGATAAATGTCAATATTATGGAACGTTTAAATATTTACATATATTTAATATAATGATGAAGTAGGTGCAATTGTGGGGAATAACACAATGATTCCAATTCATCCTTACCAGACTCTCAATTAGGGCGAAAAACACATCCAGGCAATTTTAAGAGGAATGGCTTATACTACCAAACAAATATATGAAATGTCAAATAAAATCACTGCAGATTTCCAGGTTTAAGTGTGCCATGTTTCCACCCCTTTGTCAAATTGATCCAACACAGACTCTCTCCCGCGGTTTTCTTCACAGTCACTGGTCTGGTGCTTTCTCTAAAGCCAGGGCTGTGTCACCATGGTTACGGGGAATGCAGGATAAACGTGCTCCCAGCAGTCATTGTTTTATATTTGTGTACAAACAGCTGAACTAAAATTTTCAATTTCAAATGTGATCTGTCTAAATTCAAGCTCTGTTGTGAAGAACACCATGGAATGTTCAAACAAGGATAGATGTGAAGATTTAGGCTCACAGAATTCTTTCAACACTATGGAAATGTTTTCATTATTGTATCCCTTTGTGTCATGTCCTTATTCTGCTTCTATATCAACATTCTGTCTAGTTACTAATACATCTTTTTGATGGGTGACTGTTGCCCGTATTGTGAATGACACAAACATAAAATGGCTCAGAATTTGCATAAAATATGTAATGATTACAGTGCATACAGATGAGAATAGTAAGAGAAGGAAATAATACATTAGTATTTTAAGTATTCACATTTACGACACTGTTTCAAATAAAGTTTATATAACAACAGTAAACACTTCTTTGGCAATGTTAATTTCATAATAGTGAATGAAAGTATCTGTATATTAAATTTATATTTGAGAGAGAAATTTCAACTCTAACCTTTTATTTCCTGGCACCATATGGTATAATGTATGTTTCAAAGCCTATTTGTGAAAACTGAAAAAAATTGTTCACAAATAATAGAAATGATTTATGAGCATCCAGAAGATGAATATTTACTACCTTCATAGGATCACAGCTTTATCCAGATGGTACCACCACTCAGGAAACCCTGACTGGTATCTCATTTCACAACTGAGAAACTGAGGTCTAGAAAAATCAAGTAACTTATAGAAGATTACATCATTCACTAGTAACAGAGCCACCGCGAAAATCTCCTTTTCCTAACACTCTTTTCTTTCCTCTACATTTCCAACTAATACAACAAGAAGTTTTACAAAATTATTCATTACAACAAGAAGCAGTTTTAACATAATAGAAACAATTTTCATTCAAACAATAATAATTGGAGATTATTATGCATATTTTAAAGCTTCAGAAAGGATCAGACATTAGAAACGAGAATCAAAATGTTTATCCATTTTTTCGTAAAATATTACGATTTCATATACCCCAGAATGTTAACTCTTAGGCCCAGAACACATGCTCCAGAGTGTCAGAATAGTCAGAGGAAAAACAAAGCACAACTCATTAAGCAACCTACACCTATCGTGTGCATTTTGAAAGAGAACTACTCATGAAAATATTTCCCTTAAAAAGGAAATAGCCAGTAAATTTAAATTAAACTTCAATGAAAGAGTTGTTCCTAGATATGGACCTTAATGCTCGGTTCTGGGAATTAGGCCTTGGCGAGCAACCATCGTCCTGTGCATAAAACAATTACCTCTGAATACACAGATTTTTGTTAAAGTACCAATAAACGGTCCGCTTACAAAAATGTTCGTCTTTTGGTTCCACAACAACTCTACGGTGATCCTTCCTACCAGGCTCAAGTCACCCTGTTTGCAGAAGACGCTGAAACATTTATGTTTAACCTCAGGGCCACCCGGCACACACATCCAGAATTTAACCAGGGAAATGGGTTTAAATTGAAGCAAAACGGGATTCTGCAGAGGGACGGCAGGAGCAGAGGGGCGGGCATCGGATATCCCGGGTGATGGGTGGCCTCCTCCATGCCAGCTCCAGGCGTGAGCCCTGCCGAGGCAGGGCTGCGACCCGGCCATCTGGACTCAGAGGCGGAGAGGCCGGGGTGAGCCTGGTCTCTTAGAGCCTACTGCTCAAGCTGGATCTCTAGCAGTACTCAAAAAGCCTTTGAAGGGCCGAAAATATCACTGTGTCTCTACTGCCGGAAAAAGCTATAAGCAAAAAGTGGGGGAAAACACTGTAGCTTCTCCTGACTGGTTCACATTATGTTCTTTGAAGAACTTGGGAGTCCTTAACCTGGACTGGATACCTCCAGGGAAGTGCTGAGCTAAGTTCCCGCAGCCCTGGGCAGCACCAGCCCGGTTTCTGCCTCTCCTGAGTACAGATCCCTCCGTAACACACGGGACTCACCCCAGTGAGTGATTTCCTGTCACTCACACATTCGCTGAGGGAGGAGCATCACAGCCTCAGGAAGCGGTTCACTGGCTGGCACTGCCGCACTGTGCTTGGGGGCCACTAAAACTCTGCCGATACCAACCAAATACACAACAGTTGTGAACGACACTCGCCGAACAGCTACAGAAGGACAGTAGTTTACAACTGGAGAGCTGACTTGTAAAGGCGGAGCGTGGCTTTGGATAATTCCAGGCAGGGGTGTAGACCTCCTCATCTACACCCCAAACTTTTCATCTATAAGGGCTTCGATCAATGACTGTGAAGGGCACAAATATATTTGCGCAAGGAGGGGGATTTGCAACTACAGACTCAGCACACGGTGAGGAAGGGAATGTATCAGGAATGCTGGTGATGTTTAAATGAAGATGTTATTACAGTAAGAAACACACTGTCATTAATCCCCCTCAGCATACCCCTCCCCTCTGCTTTGAATGCACTCAGCCCATCATCCTCGCCACTTTCTGAAGCAGCTCTGAGTCCTCTTTCCTGAGTGTCTTTAGGAGGTATGATCAAAGATACGGCGAGCACTGCCACTGCGTGCCATCCAGTGGAAAGGCGGGCTCATTAAAACATCACGCTGCGTCCTTATCTACCTTATTCACTGGATCTGGCACCTCTCCTGTGACTTCTGGCTCCTCCCCAAAGTCAAAAGGACCAGGAAAGGTAAATATTTGGAATCAGTTTAGAACATGGAGGCAAACTACAACAGTGAAACTAAAGACACTCATGAAAGAGGACTCCGGAGCTGCTTGAGAAAGAGACAAGGATGATGCGGTAACTGAGGTCAAAGCCAAGAGGATTCATGGCAACTTGTCTTTTGCTGTAATACATATTTTAAAAATTTTAAGCAATGACTACTTTTCAGTCACGCTGCATATATTAAGTATTCATGCGCTGGAGGTAACTTAAAGGACTTGCTCCTTAAGGCTAAGCAGATGAAATGGACTGGGCGCCATGGTGGCTGCTGCCCTGCGCTGAGCCGTATGCCGGCTGGGGTGCGGATGTGCCTGCTGCTTCTGCTCGTCCAGTAGCGTTCCTCTTGCTACTGCGACCACAAGCCTCAGAATTTCTTCCTCATGGTTAATTCAGAGATAGGATGTATCTTTATTTTTGCATGTTTATTTTCTTTCCAGTTCTCTTAAAGAAAGAGAATGTATTCTGTTCATTCATGCCACCATCTCATTCATGAAGTTATGTTTGGAAGGAATGGCTCAGCAAATTAGAATACACATTTTAAAGGAAATTAAATGCAGATTAGATATTCTTGTTATATTTTAATTAAAGTGATGGCACATCAAATTCAAAGAATTTCAATAAGTTTTAATAAGTCTTTATCGAATATAGCAGTAATATTGTAAGATTTACAGAGAGGGATCTGATTATTACCTGGGAGAACCTCACTGCAGTGGAAACCCCAGGACAGCCACATTAGAGAAAATGCGGTATTGCTGAATCTAGTCATCTGAGGCGATCTTTTAGTTGACAGCCGTCAACCCACAGGACCAAGGAAGGGGCCCGATTTCTTCCCTGCACGCTGTCTTTTGCGTCCCTCCCTCTCTGCCAGATGAGCTGCAGTTCTCTGAGGCTTCCTTCTGGTCTCCTTGGACTTCCGCATTCTTTCACTGGACTCCGTCACCCTCTGAGGGAAAGCCTTCTGAGTCCACACACATGTGGTCAGCTCACGGTTTTCTACTTTTAACAGTGAAAACTGGCGTGCAGGGGCAGGGGGGTTATTGTATTTAAAATCTGCAACCAAAATTTTCTAACTAACCAGAATTGGAGCTTTTGCTTAAGTTTAGGGAAATGCATACTTCATGGACTTCTTCAAGAGCTCTTTATACACACTGAAAGCAATTACTCAGTTTCTAATTTGGAGAGGAAAGAAGGAAGCTACCTTAAGCATGTGGCTCAAGGACAAGTGCTAGGTTTGTTGTCTAAGCTACGTGGTGTTTGGTTTTGGGGACAGAGACTTAGGTTATTGCTTCTCATTGGTGGTGAGGTTTTGGAGGGTTGCTGTCCGGGACGTGAACAAGGTGGAGGTGTCTAAAGACGTCTTGAGTCTTTGTGACTGTCCACATCACTAAGTCAGGCTGAAGTCTACAGGAGGTTTGAGGAAAAGGCTCTTCTGCCACCATCCTAAACTCAGCATCAATATGCTGAGATGCTGGAGAAGCTGGAGAGAACAAGCTTGCTGCTAAAGAGAGAGCAAAAAGGAACCTGACAGCGATGTCCATGGTCCCCGTGGAAACACCCTGGAAGTTACCATTAGTGGCGCTGGCTGCATGAGGACATGTTACTCGTCAGGCCTTTGTATGGAAGGACGGTTGACCGTGTCTACTGGACACTGTCCTTAAAAAGGCAGGTCCCGAAGCGCTCCTGTGGTAGGTCCTGTGGCTAAAACCGATGGAGCATTTTGAAGCTGTCATTAATCCACGATCTTCAGAGGCGCTGGAGGAAGTCCGTTGAGGACCTGTGAAATCTCACACAGCAATGACCTTTTCAGTTCTTTCATCTAAAATGGAGCATTTCCTTTTAATTTTCTACCACTTAAAAGTAATTTAAAAATTTCAGTCGTGAGGCATGTTCGTGACTTCCTTCCTGGCTGATCCAAATCCTCAGCCACTTAGAAATATAATTGGCTGTGTTTCTTTCCCCCTCTGTTTCAATCCTCTAGTCAACGTCGATGGACTGTCGGGCTCGTCTGGTGAGTCTGGTCATGACGCGGGCAGAGGGGGAGAGCGAGGTTGTGGGCTGGCCGGCACCCGCCTTGCCATTCTGTCCCGTGACTGGTACTTCCCTCGGGTGATCTCAGGGTACATTTGCTTCATTATAAGAGGTAGAGTTTTCACATGTTAACTCCTTCCCCTTCTCAGTTTTATAAATTGTGTCTTCCCACATTTTAACAAATTCATTTTTTCAGTTTTAGAATCTGCATTGTTCAACTCAATCGGAATGCCAGTGGGGCAGGGGGCGCTGACGAAATTTTTGTTGATTTCCTCTGTCTAGCAGGATTGGCATCTTATTCTTTTAAAAATCTAATGATAACTTGTGAGGAGGAGAAGTATATCCCAGGAGCTTCACAATACAAATTTTAAGACAACTTCTTTATTTACTTAGAACTGGGGATTGAACCCAGGGCCTTCTCACTGAGTCACATGCCCAGCTCTTTTACTAATGCTTTGCTTTGAGACAGGGTTTTGTTAAATTACCAAGTCGCCCAGGCTGAGCTTGAACTTGTGACGCCTGCCTCCCAGAGTCCTGGGATTACAGTTGTGAACCACCACGCCCATCTTGAATTTTACCATAACGGCGTATGTTATTTGTTGGGTGCTCCTAGGGCCATAGGAGCTGTTTCCCAGCTTACTTCCCTAAGGAGAAGTTGGGAGAAAACCTACACTATTGACCTACCAGGCCACAGATCTTCTTTTGCATTATGGCACCTGAATAGTAATTTCATGTTGCCAAAATTGCAAGCAAAGCCCATCGCCAGTAGTAGTTTTTCATTTCTTCTTACGCAGCAACCCTGAAGACACAGGACTGCTGCCCAGGGTACACTTTTTCCAACAGTATAGTTCAAGTAAAATGGGGAAGAAGACGGGGGAAGAAAACTTCTTACAAATGCTCTTGATTTGAAGTGTCCCTGAGTCATTTTGCTTCCCTTAGTCTATTTTACAGTGACAACAAGATCGAGACAGAAAGTCAAGGACACCTTCTGCAGTCACACTTTCTATTCAGTATTAATCCATTCCTGCATAGTGCTCAGTTAAAGGAAGGAGACTGCCCAAAGAAAATGGGACAGAAACTTCAGGGAGAAACCGACTCTCTTTTTCTTTTATTTCAAATAATTGGTCTTCCTGGAAGTAAAGTATTTCATTTCATTAACTAAGAAAACCTATGAGATGAATGGCGGTTCTGCTGGGCAGGATGCCAATGACCGTGTGGCCTGCGCCATCAAAAATGCCAGTGTGTGCAGTGTGTGGATGACTGTCTCTCTGGTGAGGCTGGCAAGTCGAGGAGCGACCTTCAGAGCGCCAGGCCTGAGGTACGAGCTCTTAGTGCTGAGCAGCACGTGCAAACATGTGACTCTGCTCTGTCTTTACACACAAGGACGGGTTGTGTCACAGCAGGGTGAAATTTACTGCATAAATATGTAGGGATTGAAACTCAACGATATATCCGTCTTGCTTTTATCTTTTTTGTTTTTAAATTAGCCTCCACCTTTCCAGCGTATCACGCACCTTTGTGATGTTCCCTGGAGCTGAGGTGTGCTGGGGGCCCTTCAATGGCTGAGGTTTGCTTGAGTCCAGGGAATGCAGATGAACAAGAAGAGAGGAACTCTTGGTGCTTCACATCTCACACTCCACCACTCACCCTTCACCATCCTTTCCCTAATCCTGGGAAAGCTAGTTCTGGCCATTAGGATAGACACATACGAAAAAAAAATCAACATCTGAGTGGTGACCAACTTGCACAGAGCTGAGCCAGGTGTCCGGGGACTTGGGACCCTGAGTGCACAACTAGCCCAGCCGGGGATGGACTCTGAGTTCAGAAGAGCCTGGCATCCATCCAGACCGGACCTCTTAATGGGTTGAGTTTGAGCAAGTGGCCACTTTTGGAAGCCTCAGTTGCACAATGAAATAATAATAATAATACTAGTGCCTCTGCAGATGGTTTGAAAGCTAAAAGTAAATATATATACCTCCTACTCTGTCATGCACATAATAGCAACTTTTTCAAAAATGTAGTGGGTACAGTTTGCCAGGAAAATCTGACATTCAGATTGAAAACCTATTAAGTATAGAGTGCCATATTTCACTCATTATATAGTGCATGAATTTGCATATTTTAACATCATTTAAGTTGAGATGTTTCTTAGTGAAAAGAGCTCTTTAATTTCAATGGCACACAGTATAATAACCTATTTTCTTTCATTTAATTTGATAAGGAAAAATCTTTGCTGAATTCGAGCCCTTACCATGTGCTAAGCACTGGGTACTTTGTATGGATCATTTGACCTAATTCCCAAGATGACCAGGGATAGATGCCTTTTCTTTGAAAAGCCAAGTATATTTTGTATGGACAGTAGCTGGCATAGAGTCCAAGTACAAGTGAGGGCTGAAGTAGAACTGGGTTGCCACTTAGCGATTGTGTAACTTTAGAAAAGCAGTTAACCTTTCTCCTTTCCCTCAGTCAACTAACATAAATACATTTGCAGTAAAATCACTGTGCTTTGCAGTTAAGATGTGATGGATGGAAGTTGGCTGCCTGCCTTTGAATGCTGGCTTTGTACTCGTACTTGATACCTTGAGACCTTGGCCATTGACTCAACCCCTCTGAGTCTTGCTTTTCCCATTTGCAAAATGAAGATAACAATTGACCACACCTCCGGGTATGTTGTGAGGATTTGGTATGTTGATATTTGCAAGGTTCCTCTCTGTCTCCTATCAAAGTTGAAAGGAGAATATATTTAAAATGTATCTGACGTAGGCTGGGGATGTAGCCTAGTGGGAGAGGTTTTAAAAACCGAAGCCCTGGAGTCAATCCCCAGCAAAGCAAAAACAGAAGTGAAGTATCTGACGCCATGCAGTGTAAGACCTGTATTTCCACTGTCTTTCCTAAAGATGTATGTACAGAGCAACTAACTCACATCTTAAAATCACAATGCATCTTGTAGCCAGAATGAAATGATTTACAGATTTTTCATTTTTTTAACTTCTTTTTTTGTTGTTGTTGGCTTAGAAACTTGTGTATTAGTTTTATTTTTAAATGTGACTAACTCCCAGGAGTCACTGAGGGAGAAGGTGAGATGCTAGGTGGTCCATGAGTCCCGTTGAGCTGCTTGGGCAATCTCCCCACACCTTGCAGGCACACAGTATCTGGAGCAGTTGTTAAAGCACAGGTTCCCATCTGACACAATGACTGGCAATCTGCATTTTAACAAGCCTCTTCCAGGCTGAGGCTGCTGCTTCATGGACCAGCTTTGAAAAGCACTGGCCTAGGACTCCCCAGAGAGGAGATGTCGCATAAAAATCATTCTGAAAACAAACTAAGAAATAACAAAAAAGTGATTTCTATTAGTGATTGCATAGGACATGCACAGGGTGGTACATGGAAATTTGGAGTAACTGGAGGATTCAGTGATATTGAACAAACTATATCACTTATTCTCCCAAAATGTGAGTTTATAATATACCTCCCAGTGCTGACAGGCTATTTTTGAGATAAATTAATCACCAATGTTAAAGAATGAGTGACTCACTTTCCTCCCTCACCTCCAATTAGACTTGTACTCTTATCAGAAGACATTGTTCTGTCCTTTGCCAATTGCTCAATCAACAGAAATATCACTCTATAGGTGTATCCACACATGCACATGTACATATGTATGTACATGTCGCATACGCACACGTGTATACAAACGTGCAAACATTTCCTGCATTCCACTATAAATTTTACGTTAATTTTTTTAAATTTCTCAATTCTTCATTGTTCTGCTCTTAGATAAGCACTGGTTGACTTTTGAGACCGGACAACAAAAAGAAAAAACACAGTTCCTAATTTCCAAATTTAAAATTTGATTAGAGGTCATTACCCCGACTTGAGTATTTTAAAGATGTCAGGAATCGCTCCAAGATCTGTGTCTTCAAGTGTCGCTGTTGCCAAGCTCAATTTGTTCCTCCCTCCTACTTTCCTCCTGCGATATGCATCCCTTTAAATGCCATACTTACAATTTCTCCCTTTATTTTGTTAAGCTAGAAAATAAAGCACAACAAGAAGAAAGCACCTGTGCAAGGGAGGAAGCACGGAGCACTTGCAGGACAGTGGAAGACAAACGGCGCTGTTGCTGTTTGTCTGCACACGTCCCGGGCCTGTGTGTCTCCCCCCAGTCGGGGGCTGCACAGCTCCAGCCTATGGCCAGGTGGAAGTTAGTTGGAAAGATTCAGAAAGATTCAGGAAAGTTACTTTTGCTTCCCAGTTTATTCCTCTTCTAATGTCACCTTTCCTAGAGTGCCCACCTGTACATGCTGGATAAAGGCAGCAATTTCTAACAGACTCTTAGTGCTAAGCATTGAAAAACTAAACTATTTTAACCAAGAAACACAGGAGATGTCTTTTGGCCTCTCAGCCGTATTTCGCCTGAGCCTACCGTGGTACAAACCCTCTAGTAGGTGAACATTGCTCCTATCCAGTGGATTGCTGTTCACCTTTTATTCATAACAACATCCCACACATTGCAAAGACCAAATGTATAGCTAGTTATACGGAAAGACCAAAACATGCTCATATACGTGTGTGTCTAGAAGTATGTCAACCATTGCCTGTGTTGTGTTGCTGTTCAGAGTGGGAGTCTCAAGGAAGTTACTGGGTTTAGGATCTCACTGGCTACATGATCTTGGGCAACTCACTCAAGTTCTCTGTGCCTTGGATTACTTATCTACAAAAGGGCAAAAATAGTAAAAACCATGAGGGTAGAGGAGATTAAAAAACATAAAAATAAAGAGGATCTAGAGATGGACGGGGGAGGGAAAGGAAAGAGGATTGAAAAAAGAAATTAGATTGTATTGCATACACATAGCAACTCCCCATAAGGCACGTGAACATTGTGTATATATGCACGTACCAATGAAAAAGGCACACACACGTGCATGCTCTTTAAATTGTACATAGTATCTAGGCATATATGTACAATTGCATACATATAAAATTGTGCATGTTGACTGATGTATACATGATCTATGAGTGTGTATATAATATATGCATTAAATGTAGTTTGCAGCATCTTTTCCTGATTCCCTGAGGGACTGGTTTCAGGACCCCCCACACCAGAACAGCAGAATCCACAGATACTCAAGTCCTTTCTATAAAACGCATAGGTTTCCATATAATCTAGGCAAATCCTCCTTTATACTTGGAATCTTCTCTGAACTTTGCTGTTACGTAACGCAGTGTAAATGCTATATCAATAGTTGTATTGCATTGCTTAGGGACTCATGACAGGTTGAAAGGTCTGCGTGTGCTCAGTACAGATGCATGTTTTTAAATATTTTTTATCTGAAATTGCTGACTTCATGGATGCAGAGCCGTCAGGTATGGAGGGCCGATTTTCTATGCATGTATGAATGCAATACGTATTTCTGTGTGTTTCTATGCACACATATATGCACGTATTAGTGCTTCGATCCTTAGCACAATCCATAGGTGATATTACCTTACTGCCCCCGTACATAGAGCTTACAGCGTTTCTCATATAAAGTAATTCTAGAGTAAGTGATAGATAGCTGAAAGTACTAGGGACAACACCTGTAATAAGGGCTACATCTCCATTACCAAAGTAATTAGACATGGACACAACCCGCCAAGGAGCGCTCTAGCCACATGCGGAGTTGGACCAAAATGTTTCACTCCTTATCCACATGCAGTCCAAACCCCGAGCAGAAAGGAAAATATAACAGACAAATCTTTTATATCTTTCAATAAGATTCTTAAAAATAGTGAATATAGCAAAAACTATAGGTTGCACTTGAAATAAACATTTGTTTATAAACAGATTAATTCCGTACTGTTGAGTAAACTTGTTTTAGGCCAAAAAAAAAAAAATTGACAAAAGGACCAGTTAGTTATAAACATGCCGTTAAGCGTATTTTAACTGGATGTTTTGTGATAAAATATTATAAAACATTAAAAAAACCTTTAGGACACAATATTGGAAGGGGACGTCTAAGTCTTCTTCCCCCCAGTAACATATGGACCTAGATCCCTTCAGAGGGCCCCAAAGCCAGACGGGAAGCCAGAGAAGGCCAAGCAAATGCAGGGACAAGAAGGGGCTTTCTGGAGACCAGCTTTAAAGGTGCCGTCTGTGGTGGCAGCAGCTTAAAGTGAGAACCGGGAGATATCGAAAGAAGAATTCAGGCAAATCTTGACGTTATCATCAGCTTACAAGAGGTTGTTATCGCTGTAAGATGTCCCCAAGCTCCGTGGAAGCAATAGGGAAAATGCCTGTAGAAGATGGAACATGATGCAAAATATGAGAGCATGTGACAGCAAAAAATTAGCGCCACACAAAGTAAAGCAGAAAGGGAGGAAAAGACAGATAAAACAGCTACAAGACAGAAAAATTAACAAATAGTAGTATGTCCTTCCCTACCAATAATTAATTTAAAGTAAATAAATTCACCAATCCAAAGAAGTAGAGCAGCTAAAAGAGGGAAACGGATGCAAGACCATATGGTGTAGAAACTCGTATTAGATACGAAAGGACACAGGCTGAAAAGGAAAGGAAAGAAAGGGATACGTCACACAAGTGATACTACACAGAAGTGTGCAAGGGTGGCCAAACCCCTAAGGCAAAAGGGAAAAAAAGGGTGGCAAAGGGAAAAACTGTTGCAAGTTTTTCAAGTACAATGCCAACAAAGAACACTGTACAGTGGTAAACAGGTCAAGTCAACAGAAAACATAACAGCTGTAGTGTATATGACCCTAACATCTGAGCACCCAAATAAGCAAAGCAAAGATTGAGAAAATTGAAAGAAGAAATAGTAACACAAAAAAATACGACATTTTGGTGCCCCTTTTGAATAATGGCTAGAACGGTCAGACAGATCACATAGAAACCAGAGACCTAGAGCACTCGCTAGCCCAGAGGACCCAATAGACTCAGAGAGAAGCCTGTCCCACAACAGCACGACACATTTGCTCAAGGTACACAGGTCTTGCTCTTGAACAGATCCTATTAGACCACAAAGCAAGTCTTGACAAACTCAAGACAATTAAAATCATCTATGTTTGCAAAAACCAATGAAATAAAACCAAAAACAATATTAAGAAAATTAGAAAATTCACAAATACATGGAAATTAAGTAATGCATATTTGAACAATCCAGGAGTTAAAGAAAGAAATGAAGAAAGGACTTATAAAATATATTTACACGAGTGAAAAGGAAAATATACCAAAATTTATGTGGTGCAGCAAAACAGCACCCATTGTGTAAGGTAAACACCTACATTAAAAAGAAGAAAGGTCTGCATCAAAAAACGCAAAGTTTTTGTGTTTAGGAGCACAACTTAACAAAACAGAAAATATAAAAACAAAAGGAAAAATGAATAAGAAATCAAAAGGTCATCAAAATTGACAAATGCTTAGCTAGACAGGGTAGGGGAGATGTTCAAGAAATATCAGAGACTGATGAGGAGAAATTACAACTAACACCACAGAAATAAGAGACTATTACAAATAGTTATGTGCCAAAGAGTTGGAAACTTAAAGAAATTGATAACATTCTAGAAATATAAGCTATCAGGTGTGAACTAACAACTAGTAGAAAATTTGAACCAATCTGTAAATAGTAAGGACAGTGAATCAGTAATAACAATAACCGTAATATAAAATTCCCAATAAATAAAAAGCACAGGACCCAATATATTTACTGAAGGATTCCACGAAGCAGTAAGAAAATTACCAATACTTCTCAAACTTTTCCAAAAATCTTGAAGAGAAGGGAACAATTTCAAATTCATTTTGTGCAGCCAACATTATTTCAGTTCAAAAGCCAAAGATCTTATTCAAAAAGAAAATTGTAGGCCAGTGTCACTGAGGAATACTGATGCAAGTATTCTTAACAAAATACCAGCAAATCAAATTCAAAAGCACGTTAAAAAGATTAGATGCCATGACCAAGTGGGACTTATTCCTCATATGCATGAATGGTTCAACATACAAAATTCAATAAATGCAATCCAGCCCATTAGCAGAACAGAGGATAGAAGCCACATTATCATCTCGATCGATGCAGAAGCATTTGACAAAGTTTGACACCCTTTCATGATAAAAACACCCAACAATAGAAGAGAGCTGTCACAACATAATAAAGGTCATACTCTCTAGAATCCCACAGATAATATCAGTAATGACAGTGACAGAACAAATGCTTCCCTTCTAAGATTTAGAACCAGACAGAAATGGTCACGTTCATCAATTTTACTTAACATAGCACTGGAAGACAAGCCAGAGAAATTAGGTGAGAAAAAGAAACAAGTACCCCAAAATGGAAAGGAAGAACTAAAATGATCTCTGTTGACAGACGAGATGATCTTATATTAAAAAAAAAAACAAAACTCTAAAGATCCCACTCTCACACACACACACACACACACACACACACACACACACATACATGCATGCATGCACAAAAGTTAGAACTAATAAATGAATTCAGCAAATCTAAAGGATAAAAAATCAACTTTCAACAAAAAGTTGATTTTCTATACACCAATAATAAACAATTTTTCTGAAAAGAAAATTAATATGACATTGTATTTACAATAGTATAAAATATGTACGCCTCTTCCCTTCCCCCCACACACTTAGGGATATACTTAATCAAAGAAGTGAAATGTTTGTATGCTGAAAACCCTAAAACATTTAGGAAAGAAAGAAGATACCAGAAAATGGAAAGCTGTCTCTTCTTCATTGATTGGAAGACTTAATGCTGAAATGTTTATATTAGCTAAAAGACTCTACAGATTCAATGCATTCCTATTAACACCCTGAAAAATAAAACACTGATGATATTTTCATAGAAATAAAAGAACATCCTAAAATTCATATGTAATTTCCAGGGACCCAGACCAATCTTCAGAAAATGTAACAAAGTTGAAGGTCTCATACTTCATTATTTCAAAACCTGCCACAAAGCTGTAGTAACCAAAGCAGCATGGTTATGAGACAAAGAGGGTTGTACAGACCAGTGGGACAGCGTAGAGAAGCCAGAAGCAAACCCTTGCGTGTATGTGATCAAATGACCTCCAATCTGGTGCCTACACACAGGGAAAGAAGAATCTCTTCGACAACTGGTGTTGGTGAATCTATATATCCATATGCTATAGGAAGAACACTGGCCTTTATCTTACAGAGTATATGAAAGTCAGCACAGAGGGATTAAAGAGCTAAACATCACGGCTGGGACCACACTGCTCATCGCAGATAACAGAGGGGAGAGCTTGGGACATCTCAGTGGGCAATGGCTTCATGGATACGACCCCTAAATACAGGCAACAACGCCAAAAAACAGGCAAAGGAAATGACAGTAATTTAAGGACTCTGCTAAAATGGAAAAAAGCTGACAGAGTGACAAGGCAATCCAAAGAATGGGAGGAAATATTGGCAAACTCTCTAGGGAATAAGAGTTGCAATCTCTACAACTTATTAAAAAGCCTACAAATTATTGACAACAATGGCAATAATGAAATAAACCTGATTACAAAATGGGCAATGGATTTGAATGGACATTTGTCTGAAGAAGACATGCAAATGGCCAGGAGGTAGTACATGAAAAGATACTCTACATCCCTAAATATTGGGAAATATAAATCAAAACATAATAATGTTAGCACTTTGTGCCCATTAGGATGAGCATTATAAAACAAGTCACAGCAAACCAAACAAACGAGCAAAACAAAACAAACAAAAAACCCTAACATTGGCAAGGACGAGGGGGAATTATGCACTGCCGGTGAGACTGGAAGTTGGTAGAGTCATTATGGAAAATAGTATGAAAGTTCTTAAGAAGATAAAAATAGAGTGACCATCTGATCCAGCAATTCCACTTTCAGATATATGTCCAAAATTAAAAAAAAAAAAAAGAATCACAAGGAGATTTTTGTACTCTCAAGTTCCCTATGTCATTATTCACAACAGCTAAGAGATGGAAGCAACCTAAATGTCCACAGATAGATGAGTAGATAAAGAAAATGTGGTTTATAAACACAGGGAACATCATTCAACCTCAAAAGAAGGGCACCTTGTCATTCTCTACAACATGGATGAGCTTTCAGGATGTTTTGCTAAATGATATAAACCAATTACTATAAAAAAGACAAATACTGCACATTCCACTATACAGGCCAGATGGTTCCAGAGTAATCCAATTAACAGAAACAGAACATAGAGTGTAGATTGCTAGGGGCTGCAGAGATGGGTTTCGAGAGCTGCTGTTTTGTGGGTACAGAGTTTCAGTCATAGGGGATGTAAGCTTTGTAGAGATCAGTTATACAATAATGTGCATATAATCAGAACACTGTGCTATGCTCTTAGTAATTGCTAAGACAATAAATTGATGTTTTTTGTTTTTTATCAGAATGTAAAAAAGAAACCTCCTCAATTATCCATAACAAGCATTTACAGAAATAGGTTTACTACCCACGGGTACGTGAAATAACCTGAGTTGTTACCTTACAGCTAAGCCACAAACAGAAAGGTTTAAAAGTACAAAATATCATCTCCTAATGAAAGCGTGCATAGACACGGGGCCATGGCTCCTCCCCTGAGCCTGGAAATCGAGATAGTAGGAAAAAAAGGAGAAGCGACAGCAGAAGCCCTCCTCCCGAGTGAGCATTTTCCTGGTACCAGCAGGCACCCTGACACCGAGACCTCTCTAAGAAGCTGGAGAAGGTTATTTTTCTCTGGATTGTGCACTTTATGCAAAATTAAAAAAGAGAGAGAGAACGAGAGAGAAAGAAAAAAGAAAGAGAAGGGGAAAATAAGGAGAAATAGGACAAGGAAGGAAGGGAGGGAAGGAGGGAGGAGAGAGGTTGAAACATGAAGCTGTGGATTTCCAAGCATCTGTAGCAGTGTAGCCTTGTTTGAAGACAGCCTGCAGCCAGATCTTAGTAAGAAAACAAAACTTTACTTGAAAAGTGACTAAATCTCTGATCTTCAGTGAAAAGTACTTCACTATGTAGCTCTAATTTGAGCAGCAAAGGATGGTGGCTGCAAGAAGCTTTTGAATCCTCGCTGTCACCCACCCAGTGGTGACTCTGGGCCACCTAGCTGTGACCCTGGAGAGTCCTCACCCTGTCGGTGTCTCCATGTTCTCATCTGCAGAAGCGGGCAGTAGCAACACCATTCTGCTTAGTGTATTCGGTTCCCAAGACCGCAGTGACACAGTGTGACAGGAACTTCAGGAAGCAGAGATTTACCCTGTTGTGGTTTGGGACTGAAAGTCTAAACTCAGGTTCATCCTTTCTTGGGTCGAGAAGGCGACTCTGTCCCAACCTCCCTGCTCACCTCGGCTGGGTGCCAGCCACCCCTGCCAGCATTTTCCTGTGTTGCTTGGCCTTGTATGTGTCTGTGTCCGTCTCTCCTTCTCTTAAAAGGACACAGTCAGACTGGACTTGGGGCTGCCCACTCCAGAGTGAGCACACCCACAAGACTCTGTTTCCACAGAAGGCCACCTTCACAGGGTCTGCGGGTGAAGACCACAACACGTCTTCTTGGGAGACGCAACTTAGTCCCTCAGAGAGGGTGATGAAAATGAAATGAAGGCTGTCTGAAGAAGACTTGGGCAGGTCCGCACGCCGTCATTGTGAGCGTGGGATGCGTTTACTAGGTACGAGCGGCAGGTAGCACAGATGGACGTTGGCTTGACAGCTGAAATGGAAATTCATGCTAGGCCTATTTCTAACAAGACCTTTAAATGCTGGGGAAAATATAAAGCAGACAAAACCATGTGGTCAGTTTGTCGCAATAAGATACAGTTAATATGTCTATCATTGATGGTTGTACTCTGATACCATAAATTTTGAGGAACAATCTGATGTTTTACATTGTCATAGATTAAGGATTGTGACACTTAAAATACAATGCAGACACTTTAGACAGCTACCTATATTTTCTCCTTTCTTGGGGCCTGGGGAGGAGCTAACAACTTTACCAACAATGCTGGTGTCTCAGGACTAGGTGAGCCACCGCCTTGCATCCATTTCAATTAGGGGCTACATCTTTTCTTAATCTGAAAAGGGATGGATGTAAACTTGCCCAGATCACACCCTTATTTCCACCAGCCAGTTCTGACTAGGTTTTCTTATTGTCTTGTAGATGAAAGGCCCACAGAAGCCCAGATTTGGCCCTGGCACCGGGCACTGCTCTATGGTTTTGCCAAAGTCGGTGGTGGCTGGGTGAGTTTTCTGATGGAGGCAGCTGTGGGTCAGCCCACCACGCCTGTGGGACTCCAGGTGCTGCCCACCTGCCAGGGCAACGCCAGGCCCCTGAAGTCATTTCCTTCAGTCAAATCAAGCACCCTCCGGCCACCGGTGCTGGAAACCTAGTGACTGAGTCTAAACTCCATGTCTCCCACAGAGCAAACTCACGCAGCCATGTTTTGGGCTATGCAACAAGGTGCAGAGAGTAGTAGGTGCAATCTTCTCAAGCCTGGAACAAGCTCTTTCTCACCAGCTATGACCCAGTGTATTTTAAAATTTCATCATCTCTGCACGGGAGTCTGCAAGGCCACATCAAAGGACAAGGAGCATGCACTGTGGGTGGGAAAGGATGGTTGTCTCCTGATTTCTGGACCCTTGTTTAATAACACACAGCACAAATAAAAAGTCTGTGTCGAGTCCAATGAAGAGGCAAAGATTTTCTAATTACCACTTACACCTCTGAAGTGGCTGCAAATATTGTACGTAAGCTAATCACTGTGTATGCACGTAAACCTTCAACCATGTCCACAGAGCATGCTCAAAGGAGAAGAGTTAATTATTGGCTGTCCAAGAAATGTTCCAGGCTTCTGAGACATGCGGTGTCTCTGACGCATAACCACAGCAGGAACTCTCCCCGAAGCGAGCTACAGCAGAGCTGCCCCAGGCTGGAGCCGGCCTCCTTTGTCACACCTCAGAGCACACAGCCCAGCAGAGCCAGCCCGGCCCCGAGGAGCCTCGGGACCTGCCATTTCCTGAGACATCCACCTAGAATATTGTCCTGACCCCTTTCTTAGCTCTCTGTACTGTCTGGAGCTGGTTTTGCCTTGTTTATTTCACTTTTGTAGAAAAGAAACAACATCTTTGCAATAAGGAGTGGCTGCTTAAATAGTCAGGGGTATTCTCAGAAGAAAGTGAAAATAGAATTTCTAGTTATTTTTAAAAACATAGAATGAATATGATAACATTTGTTTCTTTATCATTCATAAAAAATATTTCCTTATTTTATTGTCTTGTCATATACTTTCAGAATAGACTAGTAATATTTCACTTATTTATATTTTTAGTCCAGTCTAGCCTTAGACTCACTATGTTGACCAGTCTGGCGTCAAACTCATAGGAATCCTCCTGCCTCAGCCTCCCCAATTATAGGCATGCACTACATTGCCCGGTACATTTAATAATTTAATGATTATTTTTGTAAATATGGGAGTGACATTTTAGATCATTTAATAAAGGTAAAAATCAATAAAAGTTGCTCCTTAATATCCTCCTCATCACGATTTTCTCCATAAAGAACCTGTCTTCTTTTCTGATGCTAACTTTCTCTGTAAGATGCAAGAGAAAAGCTGTCCAAACCTCAAGACCCTGCACATTTGTCAAGAGGGCTTTCCCTGTGCTTTGATAAGGGAGAAAGCAAGCTGTGTGGTAAATGTCACAGTCCCTCCAACATCACACACAGAACAAGGTGGACAGAGGCCAGATAAGGAGCATTCGACTTTTAAGGACATCTGTGCATCGTAATTGTGAGACAGAGCTTCCCGGGGAGCCTGGTTCTGTCTTTCGTCCTCCAGCCGCCACAGAATTTTCAGATATTTCTAAGCAGAAATACTGCTTTACTTGCACTTCGCTCCCTCCTGCCTCACCTGCTTCCCTTGGCCGAACCAGGAAGAAACTCCAGTGTAGGGCTCCCCACCTCCGCCCTCCCTGGCCCCGGGTCTGGCTCCTCTTGCTGGTTCTCTGACTGCAGAGACTTTTGCCTTGAAAGGCCCTCAGCTCCTGGTGTGTCGACTTGGAAAGAAAAACTTCAAGACTAAGAAAGGAGATAGGCAAATGGAAGCTGCTGAATTAGCTTTTTGCAAGGGCCCCCACGTTGTGATCCTCAGCTTTTCCAAGTCTTACGTGTCTGTGCCTTATTTGCTTTTTGATATAAGACAAATCTAGTTTGGTTCTATTTAAAGAAAACTGTTTACATGAAAACTATTGAGCTTCACAGGAGAAAGACATAGCGGGCATAGAATGATTCCCATGCAATCGATGTTCCCTTAGAAAGTGAGGCAAATGGCCCCTGACACAACTTGCCTGTGTGTGGTCTTTCCTCAGTCTTTCGGAGGCACTGGAACGGCTCCAAGGGGCGGATAACGCACAGATGGCTGGTGCCACCAGGACTCGCTGATCACCTAGTTCCAGGGCTGGGTCTCGGGAAAGGCTTTCCAGTGGGAACTCAAGTGACATCAGTGCTGGGTCCCAGGACTGTGCCACGGGACCTCAGCTACCAGCTCCACTCTGCCCATTTTGGGTCCGTAACGTGATCGTGTGCTACCTGGGGACACGCTTGCACTGTAAGCAGTTAGTGACCCTCAAGCTCGCTTTGTTTCTGAAGCAGCTATCAGTTGGTGGTAAACTTTTCTCCATGCTGATTCATTTCAGTGGGCTCCGGTCTGGGGATGGGGCGCTGTGGGTTGGTGTGACAGGGTATAAAGTTCCAATTACACAAGGTGACCAGTTCTGCCAATCTACTACCCAACATTGTGTCTATAGTTGGCAACATTGTATTGTACACTTAAAAAATTTGTCAAGTGGGTAGGTCTTAGGTTTGTGCATGCGCACCCTCACACACACACACACACACACACACAGACACACACACACACATAGAGGAGGTTGTAGCAATGATGTCTTAGTAATTGCAGACTACTTAAAAACATTGCCTCGGCTCCATGGCTTAAATAGTGTTCATTAGTTTCTCCACAGCCTGAAAGATGAAAGTCCAAAGTCAGGATGCCACAGGTGGACGTCGTGCAAGGTCCTTCTTCTAGTTCAGGGTGCTGGCTTTCTACTGTGTCACAAACATGGTGAAAATAGCAAGATAGCTGTCTCTTTTCTTCTTAGAAGGTCACGATTTCCACTCACAAGGGTTCTGCCCTCATGGCCTAATCACCTCTCAGAAGCCACCTAAACCACCAGAGATGGTTTCCCTGGAGACGAGGGTTGTGACATGTGGACTGGGGAAGGACACAGGCAATGTCCGGTGCAGCTGGTCATTGTCCTTTCGGGCATCACTGGCCAGCAGTACTGTGGTAGCTCACTTACAAGTCACTTCACAATCTTAGTCTGGCCAAGTTCTCTAGTTAAAAGCTGCCTCTTTATACAGCGAAAAGAATCTCCAACACCTTTCTGAAAATAAAAGTACGTGTGCTCTGTTCAGACTAACATTGAGATGGTCGGAAGGAAAGACAGAGATGCTTGCTAGAAACTGAGGCAAGGAGGGCTTTTGACTTCCAGAATGGTGAGATAACATGTTTGGATTGCTCGAGGTCACAGTTCTGGGATGATTTGTTTCGACCCGGTGAGGCTGTTCTCAGGGTGGGCTCATCTACATCACAGGAATGATCTGCTAATGTACTGCTAAATTGATGCTTATAGTCATACTAAAAAAATGGTAGCGTATCTGTTCATGTTCAGGCAAAAATTAGAAACAGAGTTCCTTGTTAAAAATGTGTTCTGCTACTATACAAAATAACAGACGTGTTTAGAACTGTGACATGATATAAACAGAGCTAGCTATATATATAATTACTTAGTGTGATAAAAAACATGGTGAATGCTTACAAGGTTTAAAAATTATTACGGTAAAAAGTAATTGCCTTTAATTTCCTTCAAAACACTCCATTTGCTTAAAATATCCTAATCTCATTGTCCTTGCCACTTTCTTTTGTGTTGTTGTGGCTGCCCCTATGTTCTCTATGTCCTGCTTAAAACATGGGCCTTTCATGATCATTTTGATTTTGCCTTTTTTAAAATTTTCATTTTATTTTGATTAGTATATGTTTGCGGCACATAATGATTACATTCCCTGTGTGAAGCTGGTACTCACGCATGACACATCTTAATTCCTTTTTCTTCCCCTTTCTCTCCCCTTTCTCCATCTCTTGATCCCCTTCCTGTTTGTGAAAGATCTATCTCCTATTCTCTATTATCTATCTTTTATTTTGCTCTCTATTTATAGTTTGTGTTTTTCATATAAGAGAAAACATGTGCTACTTAAGCTTCAGTGTCTGATTAATTTTACTTATTACTATCTTCTCGAGGTGCATCTATTTTCCTACAAATTAACTCAACTTATCTTTATAGCAGAATTCTGCTCCACTGTGTGTAAATACCACATTTTCTTTATACACTCATCTGCTGATGGACATCTAGACCATTTCTGAGGTTTAGCTGTTATGGGTTGTGCTGCTATAAATATGAGTGTGCGTGGATCATTGTAATACCATGTCTTTAACTCTTTGGGGAAGACACTAAAGGGGGGCTAGCTGAATCAAATGGAATTTATAGTTTTAGTTTTTTGAGGAATTCCATACTGATTTCCAGAGTGGTTGTACTAGCTTACATTCCCATCAACGATATAGAAGGGCTCCTTTTCTCTGCAGCCTCTCCAGCGCTTGTTATTATTTGATTTCTTGATGATGGCCACTTTTTCTGGGATAATATGGAATCTCAGTTTTTTTTAATTTGAATTTCTCTAGTGACCAGCAATGTTGAGCACCTCATCATGTATTTATGAGCTATTTGTACTTCTTCTGCGAAGTGTCTATTCACTTTCGCATTTTTTGACTTGTCTTTTATTTTGAGAGATCTAATTTTTGGAGTTCTTTGTGTAGTATAGACTCCAGTCCTCTGAGGAATAGCTGGAGATTTTTTTCCCCATTCTGTAGGTTTTCTTTCTCACTCTGTTGGTTGTTTTTTTTTTTTTTTCTTGCCTATGCCTATGACTTCGAGAGTTTCACCTACCTCATCTTCCAGAGGGTTAAGTGCTTCATTTTGACATTCAGTTATTTGATCCATTTTGACTTTGGGACACTTGGATTTGGTAGAACCAGAAACCACTATAATGCAGACAGAGGCAGTGGGGAAGGAAAGATGTGTTCAGGTGGTACAGACTTTGACAGGGTGGGAGTGAGAGTGAAGAGAAAGCCTTGTTCTGCCTGGTGATGGGGGCAGCCCGCAGGAGGAAGGGGCTGACAGCAGAAATGCAGGTGCTACTGATGGCGGGGAAGCTCCTGAAGAATACGGGCTCCACGCTGGCGCAGGGCCCAGCTGCGATCCTGCCAGAGAAAGAAGGTTCTAGGAGACAGTGGACACGGGAGAGAATCACCCAGCCCAGTCAGATCCCCAGCCTCAGGATTCCACGTAGACCCTGGAGAATCTTCAGGAC
The DNA here is from genome assembly GCA_004026905.1 of Hystrix cristata. Lineage (NCBI taxonomy): Eukaryota > Metazoa > Chordata > Mammalia > Rodentia > Hystricidae > Hystrix > Hystrix cristata. The sequence goes on along the minus strand of PVJO010001976.1, from coordinate 96,019 downwards.
TTCAGTGGGCCACAGCTCTGGGGACTTCCAGCCAGTCTGTTTTCGGTTATCCCTGTCTCCAGAAAGCGAATCTACGGATTCAGCTTCCTTGTTCACCTGAGGATGATTTGCAGTGTGGTGACCGGTCCCACAGTGAGCTGTCTCACATGCCTAGGTTTATAATGAGCTCAAATTAATAGAATGTCATCTTAGGGGATGAGGAGAATAAAGACTTGAAGCAGAAGGGGAAAAGAGTGGAGGAGGGTCTAAATTAAGTTTCCAGGTGCGCCGAGTCAAGCTGGTCTGGGAACAATCTCTAAAGTTTGAGGGATGTTGGCCTTGGTACCCATTAACTTTGGCCAAATGCTGATAGAGTCTAGAAAGGATTCTAGAAATTTCTACAGAAGATGTCCACACATTGTGATTTTGACTAAAATTAAGAAAAGTAAAACATTAGCGATTTTAATATTGTAAGGCCTCTGTTCAAGCAAGGAAGGTGAGTACATTGAGTCATCGCTAAAGTTCTTGTCCCTAAAGAAGTCAATGGGAATCTAGGTTGCTGGCCTGCCAGGCTCCTGTGGACAGGCCCCTGGACTGTGTCCCACTGGTGACCTTCTGAAAGACCAAGGGTTGAGGTACTGGGTGCCCTGCTCGCCAGAGCACAGCCGGGGTAATGCTGGGAACACAGGACACACAGGAGTGTTCTGAGAAACTCTGTACATGTAACTATTCTGAAAATAACTATAATTTTTATGGTTGATGTTTACCACTTAGTTTTCAAAAAAATGATATAGAGTAGTATATAAGGTTATTTCAGAATCTACTTGTCACACTGTAAGGATATTTAATTAAACTTTTAAGATATTAACCATATACAAGGGCTGACAAAAATACAGTGTTTAAATAAGAAAATTATTACCTGAGAAGACATATCCATTAATATCACTCAAAATACTTTAACTCACACCAAATTCATTCACAGCATCCTTCTTGCCACTTTCTGCAGCAGTTCTGGAGTCCTGTCTCCTGAGTGGATTTACAAGGTTTTATAAAAAATATGACAAATTCTGCTGCCAAGTGACAATCCGATGAAAAGGCAGCTTATAAAAACATGGTGCTGTGACCTTGTGAACCTTATTAACAAGATCTTGTACCAAGTGACTTCCCGATCTTTCCCAAAGTCAAAATGACCATGAAATGGTAGCATTCTGCATCTATTCAGGAAGTGAAGGCCGCCAGGACAGTGCAACTAAAGATACTCAGGAAACAGGATGCCTGAGCTGCTGCAGAGAGTGGTGAGCATCAGGGAACATGTGTCTGAAGTAAGGGAGAGTGTTTTGAGGAGGATTCATGGCAATGTGTATTCCACTGTGATAAATTCCTCAATGAAACATAGATGGTAGTTGTCCATCACACCTCCTACAACAAAACAGAAATTTAAATCTCTACTGAGCTCTAACAAAGCCATTTGCTAACCCTTAGATTCATTTAGATTACTCTAAGCCTACCTAGGAACCTCAGAGTCCTCAGAGGACAGTTGGGCCATCTTATCAGTGCTAATTTCCACCTTCTGTCTGAAGCGTTTCTTCTGTAGGCATCTGCGCCTCTGCCCAGCCCTCCTCCCACTCACCCCATCCCTCCTCACTGGAACTCATGGTTAAGAAAAGTGACCTCAAACACACAGGCCAGGCCCCTTACGCCACCAGGGCACAGATAGAAATTAAATGACTTCCAGAAAAGAAAAACACTATGAAGAAAAGAAATTAACTAAGTTCCCAAAGTAAATGGCATCGGTGTTTTTTAACACAAAGCAAAAGCCAAACTCAAACAGGAAAGGTCTTCAGAAGAATGGATGGGACATGCTGTGTGGGCAAATAACACGAACTAGCACATTCCCACCACGCCGCCGCTCACCATGAGAGATCCAGCTGGTCTTTGAACAACAACTGGAAAGACAAATGCAGCCATGCAAAACTCACTGACTCTGCTTCACTCTCGGCCACGTTAGAACTCCACTATTTAATCAAACATTTGAACACCACAGTGTGCCCTGCGCAGCACACGTGCGAGGGGTGGAGGATGAATCAGACGCAGGTGACCACGCTCCGATTTAGAACACAGCACATACAGTACCGTGCAGGCAGGAAGCGACGCCCTAGCAGGGATATTGGTTTTTTAAATTACTTTAATTTATTCTAAAAAAAGAACAATTCTAGCAACCAAACATGAATTTAATTTGGCATTTTCTACAACTGTACATATTCCAAAATAACTGGCTGATATTTTCTTACAGAACATAATTTAAACTGTCGTTGGCATTTCCATGTAGTCCTAAGGAAAGGACTAAAAGAAACATTTAGTAGACTGAACCTGAAACAGAGTTTGTAATTGTGATTTACAGCATGAAAGGCAATTGACTTCTGTTTAAAACCATAGCAGGTGATGGGTGATGAAATAGACTTCAAAAACATAAGCATTTGGACAGAAAAGCTTTAATATTGTTTGGTATTTGTTGCTAAAGGTAATTATTTTAATCCAATGTGCACAAAAATTGTAGCTGTCAGCTTTTTTTGAAATGTGTAAGACCAACACCACTCTTTACACACTTAAAAGGTTTTCAGTGTATTAAGTAAGCACATTACATCTTTTTTATGGGTAAAACATGTGCATAAAGAGGCCAAAACATGATGACTTTCTGTTATGTTTTTTTAAGTTATGGAAGGTAGAGAGACAGAGAGAGCGATAGAGACAGAGACAGAGAGGGAGACAGAGACAGAGAGAACAGATTACATCTAACTGAGAGAGCAGGGAGCAGCTTTGCAGAGTTTGATCAGGCACGGGGAGAGGAAGGGTATTTCCATGGGAGGAATCCTTTCATTCCATCCATAGCACTAGTACAAGTGAGCCGAGAGCTGATCCGGAGCCCGTAATGGCAAGTTGCTCTCTGAGTTTCTCACAGAGAACAGTGCAGCCACACGTGGGTGTGAATTAGAACACTATGGCTGGTGGGTCACTTTTTGAGGAGTTTTGGACTAAACAGCCAGGCATGGCTCACTGGTAGCCAGAGGTTCTGGCCAGGCCGCGATTTGCACAGTGTCCCCTTTAGGTAGACAGATTTCAGCGTGCCATTTGGGCTATGTACCAAAATGTGCCTTTGGAATAAATGAGTGACTATTCATAGTGAATATATGTACATACACATACACATATGCATATTTTACACACACGTATATATATATGTATGTACACACATACACATGTGCATCTTTGAATCTACCTACATTTTTTATATACTTAAAACATGTCTTCATATACATGTGAGCAAACTGTAGTTGCTACAAGTGGAAACTTCAGAAGACAGCTTAGATTGGATTCCTGGTTTCCTCCTTTGCTTGCAACGTTACCTTTATAAGATTACAAAATTTTTCTGAGTTTTGGGGTCCCCAGTTCCCAGCAGAAAAGGATTGGAAACCATCACATAAAGTACTTGAGTTCCAGAGAGATAAGGACAAAAAAGCAAGACAAAAATCCTAAAACTCTTCGGGGTGTGTGTGCATTACTACATGGTAGGATGCAGCCTCCCGAACATGTTTAACCCCATTTTTCGGCTACGCACTTATGCGTAACTGATATACAAGGCTGACCAAACCGTTTGAAATGCCGAACCTCACTGTTTAAAGGAGTCCGAGGAAGAAACTCCCAGAAGTATGTCTTTTGAAAATATCCAAACAAACGGTGTCAGCAATGAAAAACCCGAGGTCTTCTTCCATCAGGAGGGACTGGGCACTATGGGCCGACCCTGGAACACTGAGCCCAGAGCACCGTGCTGGTGAATGTCACACTGGACTCCCCGCGTGGGCCTGATGCTAACGGACAAGGTCGGCACCGTTAGCATAACTATTAGCATTAGCATAACGAGCATAACGAGTGTGAATTTTGGGGAGCAGCACGGACTTGTTTTCACACAGGCTTCTTCGGTACTGGACGGGAGATGAAGTAGCTGGGGGCAGAGGCCACCATGGTCAGTTCTCCTGCCAAGCATTTCAGCCACAGAAGCACATGTCCAGAATGTCAGTTTTTGTTAATTTTTGATTTTGAAAGTGATGCAAAGTCCCGGATGATTCTTTTCTTTTCTTTCAGACCAAGTTGTATTGATCTTTCTCTCTCGGTCCTCTTTCTTCTGTGGGGATTTCTGTCCAGACAGTCAGTGTCACTCCTGGGGTACCCCTACATTATACCACTGACAGCCTCCTGTCATTCACTGGTTCACAGGTTTACTTCGTGTTTGTCACGCCTCTTTTACCAGCTTCCTAAGGGATTGGCTACTGTGAGTCTTGTCTTCCTGTCTCTCAAGATTTAAAGGAGAAGAATGTGTTGTTTTCCTTTACTTACAACTGAAGTGTAACTGAATAGCGGCTGCAAGGTCACTACAAAAGATGAAAATGTTTCCTGTTAAAGTTATCTATTTAACACACACAATGGAAGAATTAATGTCATATTAGTGACACAGTAGGATGTTCTAATCCCTGAAACTTATATTGCCACCTCTAAGATGTGGTATATCAATCTTTATTATTTGCTTATTTATTAGTTTATTTTGAGACACCGTCTTGCTAAGTCACTAAGTTGCCCAGGCTGAGTTCAAACTTGTGATCCTCCTGCCTCAGCCTCCCAGGGTGCTGGGATTACAGGCGTGAGCCACTACACCGCTCCCATTTTTATCATTTTTTAAGTAGACGCTAAACCAAAGTGCCTTCAAGGACTCTAAAAATTCTTTGTGTTTCTCCCTTCAAAATGGAGCATGTGATTTTTGACTACTGCAGAAGGAGACTGCGTGCTCACCTTCGACTGGAATGTGTTTCTTTGCTCCTTAATGAATAAATTAGTGCATCCCCTCAGCTCCGCTCCAGGCTCATGACGAGACTTGCGTTTTATAATGTGCAATCATTTTCACAATGGGCACAAGGGAGAGATTGAATTTAAATGTGAAGACAACAAATGTGGCTATGCTGTTGCATAGACGTGGGGATTCGCAAATGACTTGTGGCAACATGCAAGAGACACACTGTAATGAAATGCGTGGCCATACAAATAATTACTTTGGTGATGGCCACTACGGGGCTAATAAAAAGGCAACGAAAGTAGGCGCTTGTATGCATTCACAAGTCAACAAACAGCACTGACAATAAAATGAATCAGAATCAAAGGAAATTTGAGCATAGTTCTTAGTCATTTCTGACTGATGTCTAAACTCAATTTGAATAGCAGCACAGTCTCCACTAAAGTAGGGTGTTCATATCCTCCAAGAATAATGTATCCCCAGTTACATTATTTCTCACTTCCCATCAAAACCCCCAGGGAGCATGGAGTCCACGTGGGGCCTAACTGTTAATGAGATGTCTCCCTTTGCACACCATGGAAATCATTGGGGCCTTCGAGGATATTTTCCAGGCTCAGGCAATCTTTAGTTTCTAAATTTGTAGAAATTCTAAGACATAGACAAAGAAAAGAGAGTAAGACATGAACTCTCAGCTACCATCACCTGGCTTCAATTCCCATTCAGGCCTGATCTATATCTCTATCTGCTTTTCCACACTTGCTTATTTTGAAACAAACATCAGCTATTGTATTAATGCACTTTTTAATAAAATAATATTTTGAGAAACATAACCTCAGTACTGTATCATCATACCTAATATACCTTAATGATATCAAATTTCTCTTATAACTTTAATAGACTACTAATATGAGAAACTATAAGTGTAAATAAGGACAAATAAGTATAATAGATATTATGCAAAAGACAGATAATATTCAAAGGGAGGACAATTAGAAAGGGAGGAGGGGGAAAAGAAGGAAGGGGAAAAGAATAGAAAGGAAAAAGGGCAAAAAATGGAAAAATGTAAATAAACCTGTTGTAAATGAGGGGAAGGGGAAGTGGAAGGGTGGGTGGGGAAGGGGGGGAACCAAAAGATATACCATGTACAGGTACAAATTAACTATGATGAATGTGATCATTATGTATACAATGTACCAATATATGATCTTGGTAAATGAAATTACACAAAAACTATTATAATAGGTAGATTTTTAGGTCTTTCAAAATCTACAGCTATATTTCCTTCCTCCTATCTTTCTCCTCCATTCTGTCTCTTTCTTCTCTCTCTTTCTCCCTCTCTGTCTTTCTCTGTTTCTCTTTCCCTCCCTCCCTCTATCCTTCCCTCTTTTCCTCTTCCCTCCTTTAGTTAATATAGTACATCGCCTTCCTGTAGAATTTCTTGAAGTCTCAATTCACTGACTGGACATCAGTGCTGTTTTTTAATATGCCCGCTTTCCTAAATTTCCTGTAAATTGGCAGTTCTATCCCTGGGCTTGATCCGTCTGAGCCCCTGAGATTTTCAATCAAGTCCTGTATACATGAAATGATTTTTCTTTGTAGATCAGCAACGAACCTGCAGCCATCGGGGGCGGGGAGAGGGGCCTGCATCTTTCATTTTCCAGCTCACTGTCCAGTCTGTCTGGTCAAGGAATGTCTTCCTAGCCAGGTGAACAAAAGCCCCAATGACTTAAATCAGACGTGTAAATGAACTAGAGGAGATAAGGGAACGTGCGAGGAAGGAAGTGGCCTTCTCAAGCCTTGAAGCCTTCTTCTGAGGCAGCTGTAAACAGTCCATAGAATGAAAGGGAATCTGTACTGGCCAAGGGCAGAGTGGGGAGTGGGTGTTTAGGAACGTGGCTCTGTTGCTTGGGAGAGATGAACAGGAGAGACAAAGACAAGGGACACAGGAGATGTGGGGAAGACACGCAAGGAGAGAGTGCTGTAGATGAGATTTGAGATCACCTGGCTCTGGGAGCTGGGCTCTGGAAGGGAGAGATGAGCCAAAAGAAAAGGGAAGGAGCAGAGCAGTCAGAAGAACTAGACGAACCACAGCACAGGAAGCTGGCCAAGATGGGGGCCAGTGTCACAGAGACCCGAGAAAGAAGTCGCATAGAAGATGCATGGAGTCGAAAAGGGAAGAGATTAGTATTTGTGGTGAGTCTGCAGACTTTCCCTTCCCTCACAGCAAGCGGAGCGGAAGTGTCACTCCCCAGTAACTGAGAAATGGAGTCCAGCAGCTGCAGAGGTGGCAGCCAGGGGTCTGCTCGCCGCCGTCCTCTGTTCCCCTCTGTCCCTGGACCCTTTCTTGTCTCCGAGAAGCCACGCAAGGCCAGGGCCCTTGATGCGGGCAGTGAAGTGAGAGAAACAGGATGCGCCGCTCTCTCCTGAGGCTTTCTGTGCCTCTTCTTCCATCTAAGAAACCCCCAAGTCTGTGTTCAGGAGGCCGTAGTCATCAACCAGGTCGCTGAGATCCTGCGAGCCACACAAGCTGCGGCGCTGCCCCGCACTGCACTTGTGCAGACAGGAGAGTGAGATGCGTATCCGCGCAGGCCGCTGGCATTTTCCAGTTAGGAGAACATAACACGCCTCCTATTGACTGATCCTCCAGTGGACAAGTCTACCTGATAGGAAAGAAAGTGGACAAAGCTCTGGCTTCGATCACGGTAGCCATGGAAATAAGACGGCTGCATGAACATCCCAGGGCTGGCCTAACAAAGCACCACCGAGCGGCTGGCTGAAAGCAACAGGAACGTGTCATCGCTAAAACCTAAACGAAGGCCTGCTCAGAGCCATGCTCCCTCCGACCTGCTGTCTCTTCCTGGCTCCTGCAGTGGTTGGCAGGCTCTGACATCCCTGGGTTTGTATCCCCATCCTCTAATCTCTGCCCCGGTCACACGACATCGTCCCATGTGTCTCTCTCCACATGTGACATTTTCTTCTTCCTAAAGGACACCAGCCCACCCTCGTGATCTCACTTGAACTCCAACATCTGCAAAGATCTTTTCTCCAATAAGGTCTCACATTCGTAAGTTTTGGGGAATTAGACTTCAACATATCCTGCTTGAGGGACAAAATTCAGCTCAAAATCACAGTATTTTGAGGCCTGTGGCAGCGTAGGTTCTGTTGCAGATTCTCCATGGGCAGATGTGTGTGAGTATGTGTGGGCACCCACGTAGGTCCCCACGGGCAGTGTGGCCTCCACTAAGCCTACTGTGGGTCCCACACCAGCTGCCTGTCCCTCCCCTCGGGGTCCGCAGCCATCCCGACACTGGGGGTCGGGTCTGTTCTGTTGCTCCCGAGCTCTGAGGCCAGAAGTATCAGGCTACTGTGTTCTCAGCGCCTGGCACTGTGACTTCCACGGAGTATCCACCCGGCATACCGTGTGGTTTTGGACAAATAAATAAGCTTTCGGACAGCAAAATGAACTTTAAGCAAAGGAGTCACAATTTTCATCTTAATGTAGAGAACCTTAACTTTCACATGGAAGTGAGGTAAGATACAAGCATCTGCCTCAAATTCACAGGAGCCTGGCAGCCGTACCTTGGAGGATGCCATACTGAGTTTGAGACAAACGGAAGGTATTTTTCATCATTCATGAGTGACATGAATTCTTCTCTTCATACTGTTGCCTCATTAAAAAAAAAAAAGAGACTAACAGTAAGTTCATTTGAAAATGTTCACCCCTATCTACTATGATGGACATGGATTTGCTGTGAAAATAACCAGAACGAGTGTGCAAAGATGCTGTAGAAAAATTCCAACTACAGGGTATGCTAAGACAGAGTCAGGCATTAGGAAGACGGGACTCGGCAGTTCACCGCTTACTCCCCAAGGTGAAATTCCAGCTCTCTGTTTGTCTCTGTTTGTCCAGCTTTGCCTCTGGCAGCTGCTCAAAGACATCCCGGGCCACAAGCACAGATCTCCACATTCCATCTCCTTCCTCTACTCAAGAGTTTGCCCCCTGAGGTCTCCCACTCCAGGACACACAGCAAAAGCTGGAGAAGCAGAAAGGAGCAGCAGACATATGGGTGTCACATTAGTGTGCTCAGTACCAGGCACACAGAGTGAGTGTGACATCCTCCTTTATTGTGAGTGTTGCGATACTGTCAAAGCTGACATTTCAGCAGAGCAAGGGCCTGCTGTCAGGGCCTGGAGGAAGCTGACCTCCTTCTGCAGTGCCATCGAGGAAGAAACACAGCCGAGTCACATAGGAATGGGCTACTTACATCCTGGCAGACAGACCGTCTTCTAGAAACATCATAATGTGATAAATTCCCAAGATACGATCTAATGGGCTTACCAAATACTTGCACATGAATACGTTTTCCTGCTTCCCATTCATTATTCGGCATGACTGTTTCCCACAGACCGCTTTCCCTACACATCAAACACCTTGCAATTTGGCTACAATGCAATGAAAATGGAAGTTCAATTAATAACAGCAGTGAGATTAACCAGCCCGTTGAGGGGTCTGTTCGACAGCTCCCCATGTGCGGCATGCAACAAAATAAATTATGCAACAAACATAAAAATCACACTAATGCACGAAAAGACACCGAGTGTGATAACAAATCATGATTCATTGCGAATCGAAACAGTAGTCACTATCAGCCTCCAAGGGGCTCAGCTGCAGAGTCAGTGTGATGCGCTCATTCCGAAAGCGGGTCTCTCAGCTCATTCTTCTCTGGAGCGTAAGTTCGTATGTCTGAGCAAGTGCTCGCACAGACGTTCATCTTTCCTCACGGTGAAGAATGATTTTAAATATCTAAACGTGGCGGGAGACTATGATCTCTTTCTTCTATCTTTTTTTGTCCTCTTCCCTTTAGTCTCTTCTTTTCACTAAACTCTCTAATGCGAAGCCTGCTTTTAACCCTGCAACCGGGAAAAGCCGGCCTGCGTGAGGTCAGTCCAGCACGCGCGTGTTAACAGACGGTCTCAGCTCAGCATCTTGGGGCCACCATTTTCCCTCTTTATTTTGTTTTTCCCATGACGCGCTGTCAGTACAGCGAGCTCGGGCCACGCCTTCAATTTGCCAAACTGACGTTTGCTTTGAAAGGAAAATTAAGCTTGATGAAGGAAAAGCCAAGTTAACAGTGGCTGTGGAAACACAGAAGTTTCTACCCTTCTCAATGAGACACAAAGAGTCTGGGGCTGGTCTGAGGCCCCATGTTATTGGGAGCCACGTATTACTGGGGACCCCAGCACTTTCTGCATCATTCGGAAGCTGCCCTCATAGTTCAGCTTCATTTCCAAGCCGCTCATGGAGACCCCGGAAGAAGTGGAAAAACGGAAGGACTGTGTACTAACGTTTAAGGCATTATTTGTTTTTTCTACAAAGCACTTCTGTTTATATCCCACCGGTCAGAGCTGGGTTGCAGAGGACATGAAGTCGCTAACCTGAGTGTCCCTGCAAGGACAGGGTTGGGGAAAGAGGGGAGGTGCCCCTCTTGGAGTCTGATGTCCAATCCTGCCCAGCCTGTGGCCACTCCACTGTGGTCTCTCTACACATGAGCTTTTTCTCTGTGTCCTCTCTCTCTCTCTGTGTTTCATAAGGACCCTTAGATTGGATTTAGGGATTACCCAATAAATCAAAATGATTTCTTCGTCTTGAGATTCTTAGCTTAATGACATCTGCCAAGACTCATTTTCTAAACAGGGGCCATTAGCAGATTTCTCTTCTCTCTGTAGGAAATGCAATTCCCTTTTGTGTCAGCTTGTGAACTACTATTCATTTCTGTTAAAAATTCCCAGTTCGTATTTCTAGTGTGTTGCTTTCTTCCAAGGAAAGTGTAGTACTCTTCCTTTAGCCTTCCATTGCACCGCCACACAATGATATTAAAGCTCTTATCAGATTCATTACAAATGTCCTCATCAGACGGTGGTTCCTGTACCTTAGAATCTCACGATTCACCTCTGCATTTTTGTTTCAATATCTGGAAAGTGTTAGGTGCTCTATAATGCTTTTCATCTTCTAGATATCTTCCCAAAACAGTGAAGACACCATATTATAGAGATCCAATGTTTACGGCAATACAATTCATAATAGCTAAATCCTGGAGGCAGGTTTGTGTTCACCAACAGACAAATGGATAAAGGAAATGTGTTATTGACTCATCATGGAACACTACTCAGCTCTAAGGGATCGATTTGAGACATTGTAGGTAAATGGATACACCTAGAAATCATAATGTTAAGTGAAATAAATCAGACACACAAGTTTAAGTACCGTGTGGTTTCTTTCATCTGAGTAATGCAAAATACAAATAAAGAGGAGAGTAAAAGACTGATAGAAGGAAACAGAGAAATAGTTTTTTTGCAGAGGAAAGGGGTCCTGGAGACTGGGGGTGAGGAAAGGAAGGGAGGGGGAAGAGAAGTGAAAAGATTTAAGATATGGCATGTACACATACTGAACACCCACAATGAATGGAAGCATTTTATGTCATAAATAGGAGCTGAAGTAATAATAACAGCAACAATAATAACAACAATAACAATGTAAGTGGGGAAAGGAGATCTGGAGGTAGAGGGAGGGAGGTGGGTGGTGAGAGGAAGGAGAATCAAAAAGAACCAAGATATGTACATGTACCTATGCCCTAAGATGAATGGAAACTTTATGTACTGTGAACCTGTGCTAATAAAATAAAGTTTTAAAAATATAATGCTTTTTAACAATTTTTTAATACACACAACTTAGATGATTTAAGTAAATATAAAAGAAAAAAAATTACAATTCCCTATATGACCCTATCATCAAAATATAAAAACAAGTAATATGTAATTTTTGTAGATCTTTCAAATATTTATATATTTTTGTGTACATATTTATGTATATATAAAAAGTTACTAACATCAAATCTTTGTGTGCATTCTTTGTTTCCTGACACATGGTATTCACTTAGTAGTTTTTTGTTGAATAATAGATGAATCCACGGGGGTGGGGATTTAGCTGAGTGGTACAGCACGTGCCTAGCAAGTGGAAGGCTCTGAGTTTGATCCACAGCACTCCCCCCTCCAAATAAATGAATCCATGAATTAGGGTATGAAAATCTACCGCTAACAACAGCTAATTTGATGACAGAATGAAAGGCAAGAAGAAGTCACACTTTGACACAAACATGAATCTCTTTGTGGGTTCCCAAACATTTAATTTTAGGATGCTAACAAAAGGAATTTAATCACTATCCAAAATGTATAGTTTTTAAGACTAGAGATAGAAGAATCCTTCTGGGTAATGACTGTTATGTAAGAGCTTATTCTTGAAATCATCTTTTTGTGTTCTAAAACATAATAAACATTAGTTGGCATATTTTCTCCACATTCTTCATTTCAATGTCTTTCCAAAGATGATCTGGAACAAACACTAGAAGATGTTAGCTGAAACTTTATTATAAATGTTTTATTCCTTCATTTATTGAACATAAAGAACAGAAAAATAAAGACCTTATCCTGAATTTTTACTTTTTATGAGTTGAAATTAACATGAAATGTCCTACAGGGGAAAGAAAATCATCTTGGGAAAGGTATAGTTAAAATGCCACTGTTCTGAAGCACGCAGCTTCTACAGTGAGAAAGTTAAATGTCTGTGAGCCTCAGCCACAGAAAGTACAAATCTGCGAAGTCAGCATGAGACAAAGAAGCTGTGTTTATTCTCTGCCTTCCCGATAGCAGTTTGGGGGAGGGAGCTTGGCTGCAAATGAGAGTCCAGAAAGGACGGCCCAGCGCCCTGGTACCTGCACAGCACACGGGTCTGGGGACAGCTCAGCAACAGTTGAGGTCACGCACCCTTTTCTCCCAAAACAGGCTTCTTCAGACTTTAAAACAACTCGAGCTTCCCGAGTTCCCCAGAAGAACTCAAGAACGTTCTCGCAAGGTCTGACCACCATGCTACGTTCCCAAAACGAGGATCCTCCCAGCTTACAGAGCCTGAAGCAGGAGACCACAGACCCCTTGTGGAGACACCAATCTACCCTTGCTGGTCATAATTAACCGAGAACTACAGGGACTCTCTTAATAACTGTGTGTAGACCCAAAAGTGATTTCATATAAAGAAAAATTCTAAAGCTTCATAAGTTGTAATTTATAGCTAAACAACTGATATCCTGCTCAAACATCACTTCTTGCTAAGATTTGGCTCTAAATAAGAGCATCACTGCGTATATTTTGAAGCGGAACAGCAAATCAGGAATGAGATGACCCAGGCTGCGGGCTTCATTTTCTAAGCCAGAGTTTGTCAACTGCACAGTGAGAGAAAATTCTGAAATAAGAATTCTGAGATGCCATCACAGTAGAAGCACAAAATACAAAACAGGAAACATGGTACTTCATGAGTGTGTCTCATGGTTTTTCTTAAGTCTGCTAGTAGGATCAAGTCTATCAACCAAAATGATGAGACCATTGTGACAAAGATCAGGAGTTATGTGTGAGGGTTGCCGCACAACAGAGGTATTATCATCCCATCAATTTTCTCATGGCTTTATAAATTCTGAGAAATCACGATCGAAAAGCTTTGTAATTACCTTTCCAATTCAAGATGTTCTCCAATCAGTTAGAAAGAGTACAAATTAAACTTCTATTACCAGTCAAAGGAAAAGTACTATCTGATGAGTTAAACTTTTATTGACATTTTAGAAACATTTAAATGTATCTTTTGAAATAAAGATTTAATCAAACTTTCCCAAGCATCCCCCATCCCAGGATCTTACATGGTGTGTTCTCTTTGGAGGATGTATGGTAGTGAAGTGTTGAAAGAGAAAAAAAAAGACACATGAACTCAAGTCCCTATTTCGTCTTTCAGACTCTTAGAACCTTCCTAATACAAAAGTTTTAACACACACGGAACGTAAAAGGCCTTCAGATCATACCTTTCTCTGACAACACTGGGATGTCTGCAACTTTTGTGTGTGGACCTTTAGGGGCAAAATATGCAATACCTGTGCTGCAACCATTAAAATTCATCTGAGACATCTGATCAGCTAGCCATGAACATCCCAAGCAAATTTAAAAACAGGCATTTGTATATGGCCGCAGAACATTATTCTCCCATTCCAGGAGTATTACAGCACGCCTACTCATTGAAAGGTGCAAGACTTCTCTGTAAATTAATTTTTGACCTCTAAGTATTTGGAATTCAACAGAGTAAATATTTAATGAAATTATAATAATGAAGCCAATCACATCATTAATGCCATTTAACAAAAACAGCTGTGGAAAGAAGCATGAACTCGGACACCAGGCCTAAGAGATGGACCAGTAATGAAGGACAATCATCCCTCAAACGAGATCTTGGAGCACAGTTGTTGTCCCAGATCAGCACGTTTAACCTGTTTAACCTACAAAACAGGAGGCAGCCCTGAGGGAGTCTGGTGGCCTGGCCAGCTCAGCGCTGCTGAAATGTGCACAGCCACTAATCTCTCTTTCCGATCTCCGGGACATCGGATACACACGGGTTAGACCCAAGCTCGCCACTGCTGACCTTATTAACGTGCCATTTATTGAACCTCTCTGAGTCTTGATCTCTTCAGTCTGCGAAGTGGGACGATAACACACGCTCTGCCTGCTGTCTCTGCAATAGTCCAAGTAATTGCATGAGTTACTTAATCGTTACATAACTAGTAGCACATTCCTTTCAGGCACACAGAGCACCTAGCGAGAGCAAGGATCTCAGCAGGACCTCAGTGAACTCTGCCCCCCTCTTTCTTCTTGCAGGGAGGTTAAGCAGAGCGCAGTGGTACCAGCCCATAACCCAGCATTAGGGACACTGAGACTGGAGGATTGTAAATTGGAATCCCACTTAGGCAATTTAACATGACCTCATCCCAAAATTAAAAAAAAACAAAACAAAACTATAGAAAGAAAAAGGAAGGGACAGCGATGTCACTCAGTAGTGGAATCTCTCTGGGTTGGATCCCCATAACTCAAAAAAAAAAAAGGAGAATAAGACAATAAACTGCTAATATTTCAGAGTCTCAACTTGAGAGACAAATTCTCCCACACTATAGGGAGAATTGCCCCAGACCCGGGTCTCATGTCACATCACTCTGCACGTCCTCTAGCCAGGACACCCAAAAGTGTCACAACCACGCTGACTGCTGCGTCTGTCTGTGAAAGTCCCATTTTCACTTCAAGCCTGTCCTTGGTCTTTGAATCAGCCACAAGAGGGCAACACTGTTCACGAGTGCTCGCGCTCTCTCTCTCTCTCTCTCTCTCTCTCTCTCTCTCTCTCTCTCTCTCTCTCTCTCTCTCTCTCTCTCTCTCTCTCTGAGTCATCGCGGAAGGAACACATAGTTTCAGTTTACAAAATTCTGACTGAACAAAGCAGAGGCTTAAGATTAAAAATCAAGAGTTTCTACTTGTTTTATATCAAGTAGGAAAATATTATGAAAAATAGATCACACATGAGGATCAATAATTTTAACACCACACTTAATAGTCTTTAACACAAAACATAGTTTTTCTTCTATTTATATCACCTAACATATACATATTTGGGATGCTTGCTTCTTAATGACAGTTATTAACATATATTCAAGTATTTATGCCTCTCTAAGTACCCGATGGTTCTTTAAAGGCACCGTTCTGGAGTACAATTATGAAGAGCATATACTGTAGAGTCCACTCCTGTCTGGCTTTGCCCTCCTCTGGTTGGTCTATCTGGACCCAAAGGGGTCCCTCAAATACATCCCTTTGCCCAGCCCTCTTTGCCGAAGCAGCATGCTCTCAATTTACCACCAGCATGGAATTATTTTCAGAGGAGAATGTGTCTCCTCCAACTCAGCAAATAACCACATTGGCCCATTTTTACCGAGGTGGCTCACCACACAGCAGGACATGAATAAACAGATTGTGCATCAAACTGGAATATTTATTTCTTAAGGTTTCTTATTTTATAGGACAAGCTAAGCTGCACGTGGAAAATAATTACTTAAATACCCTTAAATTGCTTTCACTTGAAGAAACTATTCTGCAATCATCGTGGTATGATTCACAGAAATAGTGAGATGATAAGATCTTCCCCCAGCTTTTGGACACTGAAGTTGAGGTTCTGCTCTACTTTCAATAAGGTAGCAGAGAACAGAAAAAGAACTCGTTGTCTGAAGTTTTTGTGAATTTCCTCCTTGAGATAATGGTGGAGAGCCTATCTCGGTAAAATGAGAGCGGTTCTTTGCTTTGTCTTGTGGGCTTCTCAAAGAGGCTTTCTTTGATAGCCTTAAATGGTAGCTTAAAAGGTAGCTTCTGGTGGTTTTTTAATAATTTATGCTAACAGCTCCTACCAATATAAATGACTCAGTGTTGTTTTCCCTAGTTTTACAGAAAACAATAAATCTATTGGCTGGGCGTGGTGGTGCATGCCTGTAATCCCAGCACTTGGGAGACTGAGGCAGGAGGATCGCCTCGAGTTTAAGGGCAGGCTGAACTACATACTGAGACCCTGTCTCAAAAAAGGAAACAATAAGTCCTTAAATCCAGTTGCATACATTTAAGCAGAATAAGTATCACACAGTTATAATTTCAACAATTACAATTCAATAACCACAAATGAGAAAAGTCTATAAGTGGTGTGGGCCATGATACGTGTGTACACGCATGTGTGCTTATACATGCTTAACTTTCAGCTGTGTGGTTTCACAACCACATTCTTTCTTCCCTGTCATAGGCATTAATCACATGGAAACCCACTTGGCATTTTCTGTCTACCAGCCATTGGAAACAGATTGAAAATTCTCTTAATAGTCCTCATATTCTCGAAAAGTAACTCTAGGAAGCACTTGGTCACATTCCACAAAAAACGTTGTTTTTAAAAATATACATTAAGGAAGAAAAAGCATTCTAAAAGCATCTATTGTATAGATAATTGAGAAATGCTTTGTTTTTGTGCTTTGTCTAAACTTAGCTATTAGTAATGGCTGATTCTTGTAAATAATACATTGCTCGTTTTCTATCATCAATTAAGGAAAAGCTATAGAATAATGGAAATATATGAAAATTAACTGGAGTCTCGATTTTTATGTTTTTAATAGTTTAATGATTTTGGACTAATTTGAGAAATCTACATAGAAAAGATTGAGAGAAAAAAGTAGTTCCAATTTAGAACAAAGTATTGACTTTCTCATTCTGAAAAACATGCACAGCAAAAAAGGAAAGAATGTTCTAGAGAAGGTTTGAAAGGGATGGACCAAACTGGAGGGAAGAGAGGGAGTAGGGAAGGGGCAGTGAGCGAGGGAGCCTTTGACCAAAGTGACTCCTGCCCCTTCCTGAAGGTCACACCTCACAGTGCACTGAGCAGGGTGGGTTGTGATCCAAGAGGAGACACAGAAGCGAAGGTATATGATTTCACGGCTAATTTAAGGCTTGCTCTCTGAGACTTCCCCTCAGGAAGTCAGACCCCAGGTCATGGGAACAATCGAGAAGGCCTTGGAGCAGAGATCTCTGCCAACATGAAACTCACGTGAGGGTCTCTGTCCACCAGTAAATCCCAATTCCTCAGCCCTGGCTTGTCTTCACTCAGACAATGTCCAGTGTCTCATCCTGCTCAGCAAGACGATGTCCTGTCTGATGTCTCATCCTGGCAGAGACTCCCAGGGAAGCTGTCTTCCCTGCTACCACAGAACACCTCGAGCTAGGACACATGGACTTCACCCCCAGCCGTGGCCTGTGGGGGATTTTCTCATGAAGCATGGACAGTAGGTCTTGCCGCCAAGGGGAACTTCCCCTGTCCCCCTTGACGCCTTCTGTCCTCTGCGGCCAGGAGCACCTCAGTGTGCCCACACCTGCCTCATAATTGGCTCTCAGCAAGTGCTGCTGAACCAACTCCATGAGTAGCTGGTTTAATTAAAATTATGCTACACGTCACATAGGAAAACGACCAGAAGACTCTTTGCAAATGGAATCTGCCACCTTCTCTCCCGAGGGCATTGTAGAAGATCTTAACATAGCAGCGTTCACACATTATGCCCAGTATTTCCATACCAACTAAGCTCTGATCTAGGATGATGAGCTATGAATTCATTAAACATTTCACTATCCTGCAAAGTGAGTCAGTTTATCAGTGGTGAAACTATAGCCCAGACCTGCCACAGCGCAGCGAGGGTGGAAACGTCCCTAGCTCATTGCACGTGGCCTGGAGCAGACAGCAGCCCTGCACATGCCCAGAGACGAGCCCACTCTCAGCTCAGTCACTGACGCTGGCCGAGGCCGGCAAACCGCCCAGCACGGGATCTACATATCCCTTGTCAACTCCCTGATGCTCAGAACAATGACTTTATTCCCCACCCACTTGAGGCCACCCAGTCCTTCTGTCCCCTCCCTTTCCACAGAATAGACAATTCTGTCTCCTATTTCCTAGAGAAGGCAAAACACCCCCCTCCCACAGCCCATCCCACATCGTTCTCCTCCAAAGTGGAAGCAGAACCTACCTGGGCTCCTCTCCTCCCCTTGCCCCGCTCCCCCCACACTGCCCCAGGACTCCGCTGTTCACCTGCCCTCAGGTGCGCACTTGGTCCTGAGGCCAGGCCGGGGTGAGCCCAAACCAGGGCAAGATCAGAGACTGTGCACTTGGAAAGAGAAGCAAGAACGGCGTGGATACGGCTCTGTGTCTGCCACCCGAGGAGGCCAAGTGTCTGCGATTGCTCTTGTTTTTACATTGGCCCTTCAACCAGTGCCTGCGAGAGGAAAGGAGGAGGCCGGACAGCCCGCGGGAAGTCTTTCCAAAGAGATCTCGGAGGCTCTCAGAGGCTCACAGAGAGGAAGAAGAACATAAAGAGAGAGAGCCTCCCAGACTCAAGTCCCTGGGCCCTCCCTGCCTGGGTGAGGTCCCACATATGCAGGCACAGCAGTGTGTGCGTGGAGCCACAGGATTCCACTTGTCATCAAAACAACCTAGCAGCTTGGATTAAACTACTTAATAATGGTTTGCTTGAGCTCAAAGACAAATGAGAAATGGGTGCAACTCATATACGCATAGCAAAGGTGTGTGTGCACGTGTGTGTATGTATTGAAATTCCATTCCTCAGACACTTTTTTTTCTTTTTCTCATTGTTCTCTTCCTTCTTCTGCCTTTTATCAGACATGATATCTTGTTAAAACTCCATCTCCTCTGGTTCTTCCTGTGCTTTCTTTGTGGTCTTTTCAGATTTTAAAGAAGTGGAACTCGAAAACTAGCAGGAAATAAATGCTGGGCTACTATGTGGGGGCGTTGCCTAAGAGCTCAAAACAATAGCTTTTGTTTTACATTCTGTACATGGGGGGGTACTAAATTTATGCATAAATGAAGAGGTTCTCGATTTATTTATTTATAAGTATGAATAGTGCATTCCCTGAAATTCAGCTTCTTGAAAAGCATTGCTAAAACAAGGAGTGTTGGCTTTGTGTACCTGGGTTATATAGGAACTGGTAATGGTGATAATTACCATGAGAGTCTCTTCAGTGAGTTAACATACATACACACAAGTGCACACACACATACACACAAACACACGAGTTTGTATGTCTGTAAAATACACTGTAACGTAATTTTGATGGTCATGTTGAGATTAAACACATACTGGATATATCACACACAGATTGTTTATATATTCTAAAATGAAAAGCAATCCCTGGGGATTGCTTTTCCTTTCCTTCCCATAAACTCTGTGATAATTTATTATAAATTCTGGTTCAAAGTGATAAAACATTTAGCTGAATATCAAGCTTAGGCTCGTGCCGGGGGTCGAGCTTAGGGCTTTGCACTCGCTTGGCAAACACTCTAACCAGCGAGCTAAATCCCCAGCCCCTCAGATGAGGATTAAAAGCCCCAAAAATTAGTTTGAATTGTAATCAGTGGCCATGTCAAAAATTATAGTTAAGAAAGGGATGTAAAACATCTAATTAATAAGAAATCATAGATATGATGACAGATTTTCCAAAAACTTTTAATGTTGTTGTTAAAAAAGAAGGCATAGGGCTTGGAGATTTAGCGAAGTGGTAGAGCACTTGCCTAGCAAGCACAGGCCCTGACTTTGATCCCTGGCACGCCCCCCCAAACACACACACGAAAAAGAAGGCATAAAGACATTTACTCTTGTTTTGATGACGTTTGGGACAATTAAACAAATAATGTCTATTTTGGGGGGGTTATTTTTTTTATTTTTAGTAGTTCATGTTTACATTCCCTGCATGGAGTTGGTGCAGGTACATAAAATATCCTAATTCCCCTTTTCATCCTCTTCCCCCCGCCCCCATCTCTTTATCCCCTTCCCAGGTGAGAAAGAGCTATCTACCTACTTCCTATTGTGTATCTTTTATTTTGCTCTTTATTTATTATTTGGGTCTTATGTGAGAGAAACCATGCCATATTAAGCTTGTGTGTCTGATTTAAACAAATAGCACACTGATTTGCTCAAAAACACAGACAAATCAGGGCTTGATGTTTAAAAAAATATAGAATGAAGATCTCATTAATTTGGATGTGTTTGTCCTTAGCGGTCATTTGAACAAGGAAATGGCCACTCTGTGGGCTGATAAGTCACTGTTACCACTTATCATCTTGCCATGAAAGAATAGGGCTTTTCTAGGTCATTCACAGGCCCCCTTCACAAAGGGATTTTTTATCTTTATAGACCACCTTGCAAGTTACAGATGATTTTAAATAGAGTTGGAAGGTTCAGTTTCTTATGTAGCTCAAAAAATAAGTTTATGTTCCTCTGAGTGATTACCCAGAAATAACCATAGTAGTAGGCTGTTAATTAATTACAGCTCCTCTTATCACCAAGGGAACGGCCAACAACAAATAACAATGACTTTCCGTGTCCTAGTCCCAAACCAAGCCTGATTTTATTATTGCTATAGTAACTCTCCATTAGTCTGTGAAGATGATCTAGAAGTTTCATGTTTCCAAAAAGCCAAAATGATAATTTGTTGACGTGACGTTCTGCACTCGGAGTTCAGAGCCAGCTCTAAGAACTAAGGCCTCGGGAGCAAGTCGGAGGCAAGCAAAGGGAACACGGAGTGCAGAGAGCGGAGCTTGGCACCCCTCCACTTCGATCAGGAGACATCTGTCCTTCATCAGCAAGGTGCTAACACCAGTGCAGCTCACCGTGTGGTTGCTCTCGCCACCCAAGACTCACCCAGTCTGGCTTCTAGGCTGCCGCCCACTAAAGGCTTCTCCTCCTCCTCCCCATTCCTCAGCTGGGAAAGTCTCTGATTAATTGCATCCCAGCCTAATCACTTCTTTATTCAACACCTGTTCAGAGTTAATCAAGCCTCAGACAAATGACATGCCCCAGACACCCTATCACAGAACAGCTTCTATTTAGAGAGAGATGATAGACTGTGCCCATCACATGGGGTTTACGCTAGGGGCTGAGATTGAAAAGTCTCTGTTAAATCGATAGGACACAGAGACCCAGAATTTCCAGACAGAAATACATGCTCTCTCCTCAAGGCCCAAAGTCATCAGTGGATTTATTATTAACACATTTCGAGTGTCAAGAAAACAAAGTTATACTCAGCCCAAGATTTTTTTAATGGCCGATAGAGTCCTTGTTTATTCTATGGTACTGGGAAAGTAATAGATTCTGTTCTAGTTATAATATCAGCTAACATTTGTATGAGTGCTTTGCCTTTGTTTATGATATATCTGAGTCATTAAGTGAATATACTTACTGAAATAATTCTTAAAAAGCATCTTTATTTTTAATGTTTCCACTTCCACAATTTAAATCAGCATAACCCAAAGAATTGCAAATTTCTTGGCCTTTATCAGATCTTTGAATACTTAGAATATTGTGTTTCCTTTGTGTTACATATGCATTTTTCAAGTTCTAGTTATTTGTCTTATGGTAATTGCAAAAATAAGAAGTAATAAAGCTGTGTAAATGAATAATGAGAAAAAAATCTGATATGAGGACAGAGGGCAAAGCAGTGTGACTTAATGACTTGAACCAGTAAGACACAAAATGTGGCATAAGTTTGTGTAGCAGGGGGACCCGAGCCAGCACTGAGTGTCTCTAAGATACCAGCCAGCATGCCTGATAGTCCCTATGTGCCTTTTCAGACACAAAGAAAACAGACAATATTCCATTTTCAAAAACAGGATGTTGAAAGATGGGAATTGGACAGTACATTTTTAGTAGAATTGGTTGGCTTTCATTTTCTACGCATTATTATTTTTAGAACATGTGTTGAATAGAGAAGCAGGAGTTGGGAAGAAGACAGAGAAGGCACCAGGAAAAGGCAACTGACTCGGCCCTTTTGGCCACTCCCCCATCTACTGCCTGAGAGACCTAGTCCTGACCAGGGCTGGGGACAGACATGGGATTCTGCACCGTGCATCAGATGTTTGAGAGGCACCCAGGTTCACGAGCTGTCTGCAAGTCCTGCTCCAGCGGTGACCCCAGACTGAGTGGGCACCCGGAAGAGGGTCATCCTCCTCTTCCCCGGCCTTGACTCGTTGGGTACCTGCACAAGACACCGTATAAGTGCCTATCACCCAACACCGCAAGAGGGTGAGCTCCGTTAGACCTCCACCCTACACCCTGACCCTCCCACTGCTTCCGTCTGAACTGCTTTCACAGCTTCCTCTCTGCTCCAATTTCCACCTGCCTCCTGCACCATTTTCCCTCATAGTGAACTGTATCACCATCTGACCTGTTCCACTAGTTGGTGGTATAAGAGGCATCTTGCTTTCTTTCTTCTACCTCTCACTTAATCCATTAACAAAAGTTTTGTTTTTTCCGAATGGCATTTCTACCATCGCGTCTCAACCCACTATCATCTCTCGTTTGGCTTCTGAGCTGGCCTCCTCATTCCAGTCCCTCTAGTAGTCTCCGCTCTACTCATTTTAATCTTTCCTTCCCAAAGCCTCCTGAAGAACCTGTCCAGCACTGGCATTAGTCTAATCATGGAGCTCTTTGTCCCACTGCGCTCCAATGGTCCCCTCTGCAAACAGAATGAACCACAGCCTCTTTGTCAGAAGTCACGGGACCTCAGCACTGGACCCTTCTTGCTTCTTTAGTGCCCTTGCCAAATCATCTGTGCCCTGCTCATTCCCCTGCAGCCATTTTGGTCTTCATGACAATTCTCAAATATTTCCACCTATTTCTTACTGACTCAAGATCACTCCACTTGAGTACTTATATTGACAATACTTCAAACCAAAAGTTTGGCTAAATACTCACACTAGTATAGTAGATGCCTCAGTTCACAAGCGCAGTTCTCTCCACAATTCTAGTCGCAAACTGAGCTGGAAGAGAACCAAATTGTGTTTCCCTGTAAAGTCAACACTGAACCTGACCAGTGAATTTGATTCAGTTCTCATCCAACTCAGTTTGCGACCAGAATCATGGAAAGAATCAAGTTCATGAACGCAGGCACCACTGTATCCTAGAACTGTGCATCTGTAAGCCCATCCTCTTTAATGTGTCCTACTTAAGGTTTTCTATTTTTCATTTCCAAATAATTTTGGACTTACAGAAGAGTTACAGAAATGGTGCCCCAACTTCCCCCAATGTTAACATATTATATAAACATAACTTTTCAGAACTAAGGAATAAGCATCAATACTAAGCTACAATCTGTACTATAGACTTACGTCAGGAACTAATTTGAGATCCCACTTGATTTTCAGCTATCCCATCGCCTTAGTCTCCTTCCTGCTCAGACAATTTCTGCTCGTCTCGGTCACCGTAACACATTTGCAGTTGTTGTGTAGAACGCTCAAGAGCAGCCTGGCCTGAGGCTGAGTCTGCTGTTTTCCTCCCCTGCATGTTCTGCCTCCGTGTGAAGCGTCGGCTTCTGGTTAAGTGACTAGTGCTAGCTCAGAGTTAGGGAACAAACACGGGTGTGAAACAGACAACAAGACCTGCGACGGCGTGAAGAATTGATTACAACGCACCCAGAGATGACAGCAGGAGAGTTCCAAACAGGGAGAGGCACAAGGCCCTCCAGGATTGAGACGCGGGACTCAGTGACCCTCTTCTGACTTCCTGAGGGCCGATAGCCTACAGCGAGAAGCTGTGCACATTGTGAACACTCCATGACCTCATTAAACTGTAAAGATTCCTTCTAGCACAACTGCAAGGTGTCAGCATATTACAAAAGTCAATCTACCTCAGTGAAAAGCCACAATTGCTCAGGGTCCTATGTGATTACTGCTAACAGCCATTTTAGCAATAAATTGGCAAAATAATTTTGTGACCCTTTTCTTCTCAAAATATGGTTGTTGCTTTAACTGCATGCAATTAAGCTAGTCAAATTTAGCTATTTATAGAACCCATTGTATGATTTCACCTCATTTGCAAACGAAAGCTGTCTAGTGGCATTCTGCTGACCTGATTAGAATTTGACATGTTCGTGCAATTTACATAAATATCAATCACTGTGTACACATTTCCTCTGTACAGTTAACATGTAAGATTAATTTACTTTTCATCTTGTCATTTTAATTCTCCTAAAACCATCAAACGGTGAAGTTAAGAGTTGAAGCTACTAAAAGCTCTACACATTTCAAAAGCAAAGTTATCTTCTTTTTTGGAGAGGTGATAATTGATGTTTATTCCTTATCATTCTTAAAAGTATTTTGAAGGAATAATAATCAGATCTAGGGGATAAAATCCCCATTTTCTGGCACTAGGAGAACAATCTGATCTACAAGTTTGGTCTTTTCTCCTGGTATGTAAGTACTGTGTAGTCCTTTGTGAAACTTTAAAAAGCCTTTGAAAAATTAGTGACTCAGAAATGGTTGTAAAATTACAGACAGATTATTTACTTAGCTGAAGTGAGTCCGGGTCATCTTCAGTAGACTCTGTCAGTGTGGTCAGGAGTCTTTTGCCTCCCAAACCCAAGTTACTCACATGCACTGTACCCAAGCTGGTGCCCTCAGACTTCTCAGGTCTTTTACATGAAAGAGATTTGTCTTCTCACTTTGTTTTTCAGACAGTGTGGGAATTTGGTGCAACAGCTGGTAAATAATTAGGAAAATTTTGAAGAATAGGGGATTCTTGTGAAATTTTATCTGGCTCACAATTTTTTTCTTATTATATCCCTTAATAGCAACTAAAATGAAATAACCTTCTTCACAAATTAGATGTAAATAAATTATAGTTTAAATAAGTGAAACCAAGCAAAGAATTTGTTTTCCTAATCAGATGCAGATAGTATATGAGTTTCTGTTTGCAACGATTCTGTGCTCACTATTCAGTCAAGTCTCCTCCCTTTGAGAGTAATTATAGTAGAAAACTAAACAAGCTGAACCGAAGCAGTGAGAGCAAAGGTTGAGAAAGAACCGATCTACCCATCTGATCCAAAAGGGGAATAAAACAAATACATCTACAAAAAGCTCTGCTTGCAAACACAGGAGGTGACAGGTGCCTGGTTTTCACTGCTTACAGCTTGCAGATTGGGATGGAGGGCTGCCTGGGCAGTCTCGGCTCTACCGCTCGGTTGCCAGATTTCCAACAGGCAAATTATATTCCCTGTAAGTCTGTTTCTCCATCTGCTGAAAGCGGAAGGTATATCCACACCTACTTTTTATGGTTATATAAATTAAACTATATCATCAAAGTAAAGTAAAGCTGTTAGCAAGTTCTGGGGCAGATTAAGGGAAAATTAAACGCTATATATATTCCCTTCGTTATTATTTAAAAATCTTTGCCGTTCACAATAAGTGTATCTTCTCCTATTAATGTTCTGTTAAATTTTAAATCCTCCCCCTTTTTTTTCTTTTACTTTTCTCTTTTCTTTATAAATGTAAAATTTGTTCAATCAACTCCAAAGGTCATCTACAATAAGGAAAGTTAAAGCCACTTTTTTATAGTTCTTGGAAACTAACAACACTGAGAACTTCTTAAAATAACAGTTTGCAGGCTATTTTAGGAATGAGACTCTGTCTATTCAATTGTTTGCAATCCATATACACCAATTCTTAGAAAATAGCGCTAATGAAGCAAATCTCATATTTTTTACATTCTGTATGCATTTATAGATAGCGCTATTTCATAGTGTATTTTGAATATCTTTTTCTCATGAAGTAATGATATTTAAATTGGACAGAAAGGACTGTTTTTAGTTAAATCTAGATTCAGAATTAGAAGGAAATAATAATTCTCAGGATAGGAGCAGTCTGTTACTCACAATTAAGATTAAAAGTGGTATATTCCTACAGGAGACCTTAAAATGGGCATGAAAAGTTGCATGAGAAAAACAGATGTTCTCCATGTCTGAGTTTTGAAATGGAGAAGAAATTCTGTCTTTAAATGACTGAAAATCACACTTTTCACTGAAGCCGATTGCGCGTGAGATGGCTTCGCCTGTTGTATTCTCAGTGAGAACTTGTTTAGCAAACTTGGCTTGAGGCTCCCAGAAAAACACCACAGCAAAAAGCACCCTCACGCAAAACAGGTGCAGAGAGATGGAGGGACAAGGAGGAAAGAGAAGGGAAGGGACACAAAAGAGCTACGATGAGTTGTGTCCAGGCACCAACTCCCCACAATGAAAGCAATCATCATGTACTGCAAACATGAACCACTAAAAATAGAAGAAAAGCTTAAAAAAAAAAAAAAAACTTACACTGCCTTACAAGTCACAGAAATGTAATTCATCAATCATTCACAAAATAATGTGTACAGGTGAAACTCTTCCCGGCAGATCATAAGGCAAACTGCTGTCCAGTTCCTGTTCGTCAGCACTGAGAGGTGCCTGGGGAACTCGTGCATCCTCTTGAGGTGATCTACGGGGTGATCTCTTCTAACTGGGTTTGTTTACTGCTCTTTCCAGCACTAGGAAAGTCCCTCCATATGTCCTCTCCTGGGAAGATTTCTCTAAGTCCCTAAGTCTAGTCATTTCCAAGTTTTGAGATTAATGCTGTAGTCCTGGCCCTATTTTGCTAACTATTGGTCCTTTGTCAATCAGCCGAACTCTGCTATATAAGGAAAATGGCTCCATGACCTCTTTAACACCACAGCATTCGGATGGCTCCAACACAAATATGGGCTCAGCGTTCCCATCAGCCATTTCCTGAAGCTACAAAGATCCACCTACCAGGCGCTCTTGCCTGTTCTTCAGATACCACTTAGATTTCCATGCAGAGAATTTAGAGGTTGAAGGGAAGGACCACGTGATGATGGCTATTTCAGGGAAAGGATATGAACAAAGTACTCTTCTAAGTCAAAGTGACGTGTTAGAGAGAGACAGAATCGCAGACAGGCGCTCACGTAGTAGCTGGCAAGCCAGGCCAAAGGAATGACATATTTTCTTCATCCGAAATGACCACGGTTCCTATATTATCTACCATAGAAAAAGAAAAACAAGAAAAACCGAAACCTTTACTAACAACTTCAGCATCTGCTTCACATAAGAGGACAATGACAGATGGACACTTCCCTGAGAGAAGAAAACTGCTTGATAAAAGGCATTTCAACCATCATAAGTGTCTTAGAGATCTGGACACAACTGATGGAAATTAAGCTATTTTCTAGACATGAAGCAAATGTGAGCTTTGTAAAACTCTGAGCTATTTCAGAAATCTTATTACTCCTTGTAGGAACTAATTTCCCCAGTTCTCTGACCAGCAGTGAGATAATGTCTGACAGAGAGTTTCTGTCCCCATCTTAACCATGCCAGCAGGCACCTTCATTACTTCGAGAAGCTGAAGTTGCCCAAACAAGATATAACTTATCTTCACACGCTTAATGGGGTACTGTCAACCCCAGCTGATTAGGGCTCGCTGCTGGTCTGGCTGCTGCTGACTTCCTCAGTTGAGATCAGCTATAGGTTTAGGAGAATGTTCTTTAGGATGACCCAGGACACCTGCCCACTGTCTGGAACTGGGCTTTCCCCCTCCAGTGAAACTATTTTAACGATTAATTCTGATGTGAGGTGAGTCTTAGAGAACCACTGTGTCACAAAACCCACACACTCCAAAAGCTGACAGCAGACTTATAGACTCGGATGTGTGCAGCAGAAAAGGGGCCTGACCGCAAACCTGGGAAATGAACAATGGCTTCGGGGGTGCTCTAATTTTGCACCAGAGTGGTAGCAATGCATAACTCTTTGTACTTTTTAAAGCTGGAATTGTGTGTCCACTTGGTTAAAAAGGAAGTCACAGCACGTTGGTGTAACTGCAGTGACTTTGCGTCCCCTTCTTGCTCTTCCTTTCTCCTCTGCTGCTCACTTCACTCTCTCTGTGGAAGCAGCACATTTTGCACTCCGACCGCCTGCACTCACCCATGTGTGCCCGGCTCCTCCCGTCCTGGACATAGCGTCCCCCGCGGACTCTCGGAAACAATCAGGCTGCTCGTCTTTGGTCTAGTTATTATAGGATCAGAGGCCTGATGTAATGCTCCTGGAAGTTCCTTTATACTACTTAATCATTTATAACACAGATCATTTGAAATGCACTCAAAATAGATTTTTTTGCAAATCTGATCTCATATGAGAAAAAAGCCATCATGTATATTTTATTACTCAGAATACATTCTGTCTATTGACCAGGGTACTGTTCCAAGGTATGAAAGTTTAGACATCTCTGTTTTTCAAAGCTCTGTGCCAGGAGCTTTATTTTCAACTCCTTTGAAAACTGTGAAACTTGGGCGGACCCGGGAGCGTGCTCAGGCGTGACGGTGCCATTTCCTGTCCACATGGTTGTCCCAGCAGCTCTCTCCCAATGCTTAAGAATTGGGAAGAACGGCTCTATGTGCCTGAGAAAGGAGACTTTCCACAGTAAATGAGAGTCCTGAAATTACAGCCCATCAGCTGCTGCAGCTCGGGAAGCAAGTGCGCTTCCGCCAAGCATGATGACCAACCTTCCCAAGAGAATCATTGTTAGCCAAAAGACACAAAATTCTAATGAGTACTGAAGTAAACGGTAACGCAAACTCTTCCATAACCTGTTAGGATGCTAAGTATCTTTAAAACACCACCCTTCCACGACACCAGGACCTGTCAGCAGAGTGTGATGCTCAAGAGTCAGGCAGACACACGGCCACCGCCTGCCACCAAGGGAGAGCTCCCGGCTTTCCTGCTACTTGACTGTCAAGGACAAGCAGGGGCAGTGAGCAGCTGGGACCACAGCTCAGGAGCGCCCTGTCTGAGGCTTCTCTTCTGATGGTAGCTCCTGGCTTGCTTCTAGCCCTCCCGGGATCTGTACAGGGTCTTTAACACGCTGTAACGCACTCTGGTGGGTTTAACTGTGCTCCTGAAAGAGACGCATTGGTGCCTTAGCCCCAGACGTCGGAATGTGACCTTGCCTTGACTCAGGGTCTCCACAGAGGAACCAAGTTTAAGATGCTTCACTGGGGTCCACCCTGTCTGGTATAGCTAATGTCGGTATAAAACGGGGAAAGAGCCAGGCAGAGTGGCAGCCTGTCATCCTAGCACTCTGGGAAGTAAAGCAGGAAGAGTGAAACTTTGAGCTCAGCATGGGCAACTTAGTAACTTAGCCAAACACTATCTCAAAATAAAAATAAAAAAGAGGTGGCGATATAGCTTAGTGCGAAGATCTTAGGTTCACTCGCCAGGGCTGGAAGAACAAAACAAAAGAAGACAGAGTCAACAACAACAACATAAAAAACAGGATAAAGTTGGACACATGTGCAAGCAGATGATGGTGCGGCTCACCTGAGGGAGAAGAAAGGGCACCTGCAATCCCAGAACGTGGGCCTGAGAGTCATCCAAAGAGCCAGCCCTCTGACACTGTGATCCCAAACTTCTGGGCTCCAGGAATATAGACCATACAATCCTTCTGTTTTAGCCACCCAGACTGTGAGAATTTGTTATGTTAGCCTCAGCGAGTCAGCGCACATGCTATCTAAACTAGCTATTTATGACTTTGTGATTTATTGTACCCACAGTCCACATAAACGCCATGAAGCCTGAATTATACCTGCTTTGTCCACGGATGCATCACTTAACTTACCAGAACAGTGCCTGGCACGTAGCACTGCCCAATTAAAACTTATGGAAAGAATAAATCATTTCAAGGAATTAAAGTTTTACCGTATACGTAATTGATGTGACAGTCATTGCAAAAAAATTAAAGAACTTGGATTTAACAGCCCAATTATGACTTAATTACTGCTGTTAAAACAAGTCTTGTCAGATATTTAAACATGAGAATAAGACCTTTAGGTTTGATTTTTTTAAAAAATAAAACTGTACTTAACTTTTAACTTCAGGGTGAAATTATTGGTTGGCGTGCTTTGGTAATAAAATATAGTCCTTTACGGAAAATTCAGAGTCATTTCCCTTTTAAGTAGAAACACAAATTGACATTGAAGAGGTAACAATCTTTTGAACTCCTGAATTAAGTGTCTTGATTCTAAATAAGATGCTGAATGTAGCTAGACCAGTATCACATACGCTACAGCACTCACAAGACAGTGGCCTTAGAATGTACCTGAGAAAAGTCTGATTAGTGGCTTCGTTGACAGCCATGCTGGGTAATTCACCCCGCAGGGCAGCTGTGTGGGACATGAGAGACACAGACACAGAGGGGCGCGGAGCCAGGAAACTGTCCCAAGGAGAGGGTAGCCAGGCCTCCAGTGGGTCATGTGAAGCTATGACCGTGACAAGACACTTCTAAAACTGTCCCTCTGTGCGTCCGAGAAACCAGACTACGGGCAGAAGTCTAGTCAGAAAACAACAGCAATGATAATAGCAGCTATTTTAGAGGATGGCAGGATGAACTTCTTCCTTGACAAAGCTCACGGAGCATCTAGCCTGCACCAGAAACCGCGATGCCTTTTGGGAGTGACGCTTGAGGAAAGACGGTCAACAGGGATGGACCCTGGAGCCTGGATTGGCGGGGTGCCTGGGGACAGCATCAGAAGGAGATTCTTCTCTTCTCTGTCCTCTGAGCTCCTCCTGGGTGGCTTCTTCCCACCTCAGGATGGATCCAGGGTGGGCGCAGAAAGCCATCTCAGCTGGCAGAAGAGTGCTCTGGACTCTTTGTTACTCGAGGGCATAGTCTCAGTTCAAGAGTTCAAAACCCCAGCCTAGTGTGACAACGGCAACTGTCAGACTCCACCCGAAAGTCAGGCTGCGCCCCACCTTCCTTGGCTGCCTCTTCCCTTGCCCCGAGGTCTGTCTCCTTGCTGACCTCTGGCAGGCACCACAGGCTGGCAGCCGGGCAGGAAGTGACTTATTCTCTCCCAGAAGGCTGCACGAACTCCCCAGACTCTTCCATTCTAGTCCAGGACGCTCCCCCTGAGGGACCTCCACCCCAGTCCGCACCTCCACAGCACACCCGGCTGACTGTGTCCCTGCTCAGTTTCCAGGCATCAGGCAGGAGTTCAGCCTCTTCGCACGCTTCCACTGTCCCTTCAGATGCTCCACTTCATGGGCTCCAAACCTGCCTCGGGACACACCCTGCGCTAAACTCCCCTGCCCCAGCTGCTCCTGACAAAATGTGGCACGGCCGGGTCCTACAGCAAGGATGGTTGGTTTTATTCTCAGAAGTGGTCAGAGAGGCTCACAGGGTGAAGATTTACAGGGATAAGGAAGACATGGAGCTCCCCCGCGTCTCTGTGTTAACTCCATAAAGTCCCTTTTTCCTATATTTGAGGCAGGGTTCTTTGCGGGTCGGGGCGAGATTTAGGAAATGTATTATATTGGGAAAGGGAAGAAATTGTTCAAATGGAAAGTGGAACAAGGGAGGGGAGAGAGGGAAAGGAAAGGGCGGACAAGAAAAGAAGAATAGAAGGAAAAATGGAAGCAAAGCTTCTGTAAACAAGGAGCGGAGGAGGGGTTGAAAGGAGAGGGGAATGGGAAAAAAAGAAGCAGCAAGATACATCATGCGCAGGTACAAACTTCCTGTGATGGATGTTACCATTATGCGAATCTAAAATGTACCACTAAAATAAACTTTTAAAAAACAAAAAAATAAATAAAAGTTTGCTAATGACAAAAAAGAAAGTTCAATCCTTGGCACCACAAAAGAAAGAAGAAAGAAAAAGAAAGAAGAAAGAAAGAAAGAAAGAAAGAAAGAAAGAAAGAAAGAAAGAAAGAAAGAAAGAAAGAAAGAAAGAAAGAAAGAGGATGAAAGAAAAAATGTCTCCAAAGGTCTGTGGTCTGCGGTAATAATGTGGTCTTGGCGCCCTCCGTTATAAGGTTGGTCAGGGAACATCACACACTCTGCCGTCTTCTTTCCAAGTCCAGCAGTGGGGTTGAGAGCCGCAGTTCAGAAGCGCCATCTGTTGTGTTATACCCTTGCACCCTGCTGGACCGGATTCAGTTCAGCATCCTACTGTATGAAGATGCCACAGGAGAGTCCAGGGCTCCAGAGGGAGCAGACAAGGGCTGTTTCAATGGGACAAGTAGCAACTCATTTCAGGAACCGAGAGCAGGCCAGTGTGTGCAGCATAGCAAAGCCCGGAAGGGGAAAGGGAGAAATGGGATGAAGGAAGGGGGAGAAAGCAAGATTCTCTTATCCACGATGACTAAACGATCTGCTATAGCTTGGCCCTCAAGGGGCCCCTAAGTGTTCAAGGCTGGATCCCCAAAGTGGCTCTATTGGGAGCTATGGGATTTTTAAAAGGTGGGGCTAGTGGGAGGTCTTCAGGTCACTGGTGGCTCGACCTGAAGGGGACTGTGGGGCCCTGACTCGCTTCTCACTTTTGCTTCCCAGCCATGTGGCAAGGAGTTTCACTCTGTGGCACACTGCTGCTAGGAACCACAGCTTCCTCACAGACCCGAAGGGCGGGGCCCAACAGTTCTGAGCCGGCACCTCCAAAAGTGGCAGCCAGAACAAAATCTTTCTCTTTATGAGTTGATTACTGAACAGAAAGCTAATCCATAACGCATTAAAAAGATTTCAATTTCATTCTAACACTTCAGTTGTCATAAAAATCATATACAAAGGAACATCTCTTAACTTCAATTTATCATTTATTTGGGGTTCAAAAATTCTAGAATTACTTTCAAAAGTGAGCAGTTTTGTTCCAGATGAAGGGAAGGAAGAAGAGCAGGAGGAAGAGGCTAGTCTTTTACTATTCTAGGTCATCTGAGCTAGTCATTTGGCTTCATGAGAAATTTCCAAACTTATCTATACTTGGTGCAAGCACTGGGGAAACCTAAAGATCTTTGCCATGAGTGCGGGACAGTGAATTTTCTATGTGCCTGGAAGCCAAGCATCGACCCTATCTAAGAGTCCCTGTCTTCCTCTTTCTCCCGGGCACTGCGTTTCTCCATGGCTCAGGGGGTGTGTGTGGCTTCCTTCCCTCTGTGCAGAAACAGAGCAGAGGAGGGTATAATGAAATAGCTCCATTTATATAGAGAAAAGGTGGGAATGATGTTAATGTTTGGGTCAACCAGCAACAGTTTTAATGATTAAATTAGCTACAATAAAGAAAATTATTCTCCACAAGTTATCTTAGAAAAATCAACGATGGAATTCAGGCAGGGCAAGTTGGTAAGACTGTTTCACTCTCCTGATTAAACCTTATCTCTATATGAAAGTATATTCAAATTAAATCAATGGTCATAGAAACTTAAAAACCAAGCTTATAAAATATTTGTCTTTCTAGACTTCTGATGATCAAAAGTGATGAAAAAATGAAGATGAGGCTATTTCTAATATATTTAACAAAACAATGAAAATTAAATTGCTGCAAAATGAGTGTAGAGAAAGCAGTATTAAAAGTAGGAAGTGGGTAACTGAAGCCCGAGCAGAGGAAATTTTGTGCCATGGTCACAGAGTCACAAAGTCAACATTGAAAAGACCTCTTGGATTTGCACCAAGCATGTTCATAAGCTGTATCACCCTTTTCCCAATTAGCATCCTATCTAGTAAGTTACTATTTTAGTGGGTGTTCACGGGAAGGTGTTCATTAAAACCAGTAATGTCCACTTTCCTAAAGTCACTGGTTTAATAACTTATCAAAATAATACTGGGAGAGATTTCTACAGCTCCTAGCCCAGCCCTGGCAGTGGACAGGTAGTGTCTTGGACAAAACCTTACGCGTCTGAGCAGATCCAGGTAAACTGATGTCAAAACTACCCTGATGAATGTGTAGAATATACAGTTTGGCCATACAATATATCTTTCAAATCAGGGTGCTTTTAAGAGTGAAAAGGGGACTATTATTATTTAATCTAAGACAAAGCTGTAAACTGAGGTCCTCCTAGTCCAATATGCAGACGATCTGATTGTCCAGTATCAAGGTTGGTGATACTGCATAGTTGCCTTCTTCCTCTATTTCCTTTGCTAGTCTAAGCCTGAGCGATGAGGGAAGGCGGCAGTTTCTCAGAGACTCTGCAGGACCCGCCTTTGATCTGTGTGTTCCAACATTAAAGAAACCTGGGTGTGATGGAATGCTGAGAAAACTTGGGGAGGATGTCCACAGGCTCTCAGACTCACTCACTCACAGGACACTGCTGCCATCCGCTGGGATGCCTGTGACTCACACGTGACGTCAGCCAACAAACGGTTCCCAGGCCCTGCTCCATGTGGGAGGCCGACACCCAGCATCTTACTTTCGCTTCTGTGGCATAGTCTCCAGAGTTTCCATCTGTAGTTGACCAATACTTGGTATCAACAGGTGGCTCCCAGGAGCTCCCTAGAAACATGACTTTGAGTTCAGCTGTTCATTCTGTATTTGTCACGTACAATCACCTGCTGCCCTTCCCAACTTCATGCCTCAGATTCTGAGCCTTAGCACTAATGGGATTAACTAGTGGTCACAGGAAGAAGGGGAATAGAAGTTACTTCTATATTTAATCTTCATATGTCTTCCTATTTATATCCTATTAGTAACGCAGGGATTGGCCTGCCAGGCTGATGATAGAAATAATGTCTGGTTGAAAAGTGGCTGACAGGGGAGTGGCTAAGATGTTGTTACATAATCGATCCTGTTACAGATGAACTTGACTGATGTTTACTCATTCTCCCTCCACCAGCTTGACAGTGTTCCAAAAATAGGAAAAAATGTGCAATTCTTAATTTATCCTTGTTATCCTTTGCAAAATCTAAGTTTGGTATTTTTCCTCAAAACTTCATGGTAAAGTGTACAACTCCCCACTTTTAGAGATACATTTTGAAGGAATACGTATGAAGCATGTCTTGCAAAATGATTATCTTTTACATACTTTTTTTTTAACATTTTACCTATCCAGATTAATAATCACAAAAGTTTCAGATTTGTAAAATTTGGAATTCTTCCAGCTATCAAATGGATTCAATAAGGGAAAATTTTGACCTTATCCTCCCCTCCACAAAAAGTCCCAGAATCCTACATGTGGATAGTTGTGCCTAATTCACCTGAAAACAAGTGCAAAAATTCCTTAAACAATGTAGATTAAAAAGACAACTTATGCCTATATACCTATATCCTCTCATAGATACTTCTGGAAACTGAATGAAACCATTTTAAAATAGAAGTTCTTATTTTCTTTTTGTGGAATAAGTGAATAAATGTTATAGCAGGTTTTGGCCAGGTGGGAATTATTTGTTGCCGTTTCCAGTGTAAATGTTGAGCAACTTGGCACATTTCAGAGCACGTAATTGATAAGCGTGAGTGTTTGATCACTGATGTTCAATGACCCACGTGGAGCTGGTATTTAGCAGATGTTTTTACATGACTAAAAGGGTGGATCGATGGTTAAGGAAACATTAGCAATACATTTGTTCAAGTGCAAGAGATTTACAAAATAGCATCCCTCACTGTAGGCCTAAACCTTTCTGAATCTGAAGAAGCAGGAACCCAGAACACGATAAGAAGCTCCATATACAGGGCAAAACGCCACTGTGCGGCTTGAAAATGCTTATTCTTCATCCTGACAACTATTTTTGCCATGGGATGGTCAGAGGTTACAGCAAACACAGCTCCGTCACTTTAATGACACAACTAGACACTGGATACCAGAATAAACATTTCAGGGGCTGACCTGGGCACATGTCTGTACTCCTAGCACTCTGGGAGGCTGATTCAGGAAGATCAAAAATTCAAGCCCCGCCTGGAACACTTAGATACCTAGAGACTCTGTCTCAAAGTAAAAATTTAAAGAAGAGTTGAGTAGGCAGCTCAGTGCAAAGGTTACACCATGAACTGCTAATATTTGGGGGGGCACCCTCATGTCTTTTGCTTATTGGGAAACATACGGAGATGAATGTGGAAGAACCTTTTATAGAAACGTGAATGTGTGTATGCATATGCATGTATGTGTATTTGTCTCCATGTGAATGATTGCTTACTTTGGCATAAACAATAGGACGCTCATAATTCACCCTTCCTGTGCGATACTTCCCTAAAACGCATAATTTAAAATTAAAACACAAAGTACGCACGCGTGCGCGCACGCACACACACACACACACACACACACACTCTCACACAATCCAAGAAAGGAGAAATCCATCCAGTCGGTAGGAGAGAAAGATCACTCTCCTGCCCGTTGCCCGGTCCCCTCACGGCCCCAGACCCCCCTGCCAGTTCAGGGTGTGACACAGTCATCCGGAGCCTTTTACTTCTAGACCCATTTTGATCCAAGTTCTTTGTTTTCCCACTTCCTGGAAGAGTCCAGATATTCCACCCCACAAACACCCTCGGAGTTTCCAGCAGTGGGCAGAGTCCTGGGGTGCGCCACGAGAGGGAAGTAGGTAGCAGAATACCCTAATTCCCAGCACCCATTTCCACTAGAAGGTCCAATCAACTCTTTTGCTTCTTCTTTTACACACACGTAATTACAAATAAGACCAAACGAAAGAAAACGAGCTGCACAATAATTACAGCACTCCGTGCACCCTGTTATTGGAAAGGTGAATTATTCGTATCCAGGGGTCCATCAACTAAAACCGTTAATTAATAACGCTATTTTAAAGCCTTAATGTTTCAATTTAAACACTGTTTCAAGACTATAGGTATAATAAAAATGACACTAGAATCCACATTTTGCTAATTGTCTGTCACGACATCCACTTAATATTATGTTCACTTTATACCTTTACCTCAGGATTGTATACTGTGTCTCATGCATTTCATTAATTGACGTTGCACCAAAAAGTTTTAGCTTTTCAAGCACAAATAGGTATAGTAGTACTCTGACTTCAGCTTATTAATTAGTTGTGCAAATTTTAGGCAGGATTATTCAATAGAGTCGCTAAGTCTTATTTTATAGTAGATGTTTATTTGGCATTTTTTTTTCTATATAATTATTCTTACCTTAGGTGAACTTTAAAAATAATTTCCATTTAGAGAATAAATAGGACATGGAAAATGTGGCCTTCAACTACATTTCTTTTTTAAAATTAATGTTATTGGTGTGCTTTTGACTTACATAATGATCAACAAGTAAAAATACCACATTTTCTTTATACATTCATCTGTTGATTGACATATATAGGCCACTTCCAAAATTTAGCCACTATGAGCTGCAGCGCTATACACAGGGCATGATGGATCACTGTAATATGCGGTCATTGGCATTTTGGGGGAAATACATAGAAAGGGGAATGTAAACATTGTGTACTGCGAACCTGTATGAACAAAAACAAGAGTATGCACCGAAAAATCAGTTAAATCCAGTGAGAGTTTGATTTTTCTTCCAACAAACTTATAAAATGAAAGTGAAGCATTTATTAAGTAATTCTGTTAACAGTAAAAGATTTTGTTGTTCTTATTCTTTTAAATTAATTAATTCATTTTCAATTCAAACTGTGGGGCGATTCATGAAAAGCTGCCTTGACATTAATTTTCAGAAATATGTTAGCTTTTTAAAGATCTGTTTTGTAACTTACTACAAGTATATTTCTGTTAATTGGTACTGAACTTTTTCTTTAATAAAGTAAAGTTTATAACTGTTTAATATTTGTTCAAAATAGAGATTTTCAATCAGACTATTCAACAAATGACTGAACAAAACAATTTAGACATTCAAATTGAAGCATGTAGAGCAGAAATGCAGGACTCTATGCTCACAACAACAGAGAAGGAGCAGAATGAATTAACCTGAACAATGTCATGGGTTTGAAAATTGCCCAGAATTTCACTGGGATTTTGTTGATGAGTTTTTAAATATCTCAACACGTGGAAATAATTTATCATAGGAACAATTTTTCACTGGATATGTTTATGATCTATAGGGGAATTGCATGACATTTGGAAAGCTATAGTTTTGTGGCATCTAAAATTGGTAAATATCTTAAATAATAATAAAGACAAATTGACAATTTTTGGCAAAATCTTTTACAAACAAGGAGAGTATGAATTCAATGACAAAAAGTTATAATATTTGTACACAAGTACTTAACATTAAAATATAAACAGCTATATTGAGTTGAACCAGTTCAAATTTGCTCTGAATTTTCCATGTACCTCAGAATTTGTAAAAAAATTTTTTTCTCAATAAAAATAGCATATCATGGTCAGAGTTAATTGAACACGACAATATTTTCAAATTTTGTGAATATTTAGCTTTATAAAACAAGAAAATGTAAAATGAAGCTCTGATGAAGATTGCAAGCAATTAGATTTTTTTAAAAAATTAAGAAACATTCATCAGCAAAGTAAGAAGGACATGATGTTTTGGAGAGTTTTAGCCAATATTCAAATTTAAATATACGAAAATGAACAAGAATAATTATTCTGTTTATGTTACTGTATAATGTTCAAATGGATCACAGAGAGTTGAGGGATTTTTAATGTCTGTTAAATTTTGTTAGTTTTTAAATTTTGAAAGTAATTTTGTTAAAAATTATTTAATATATAACCTTTTAAAGTCCACCAACAAGATAAAATAATTTTTGGTCAATATATACATATTTTAAAAAAGTAAATATTTCTAACATCCTCTTTCATTCTCAACACTGGTTGGAAAACAATGGTTGATCAAACTCTACCTCTCATTTTGAATTGCCTTTCAATGCATGCAAATTTAAAATTGCTTTTTCTTTCTGTGGCAATGAATAAGCTTTATGTTTTAACAATTTCCTGCAGGCTTTTGTAAAGATGCAATTTTTAAACAAAATCTTGATGTATCACAGTGCTCAAAAATAAATCACCTGGCCAGCTTAGAGAAGACCCCACGTAGAACGCTCCAGGGAAATGATTTAGATTCCCCATTAACTCAAGTTCACTGGGGATGGGTCCCAAGAACTCTGCAGCGTAAACAGTTTTGACCATGTGCATGTTCTGGCTTGGATAACACATAAATCTGTAGCATAAGGAACCTAAGATCAACCCTTCCATGCTAAAAGTATTTAATTTTCCACACACGCTAGTAACTATGCTGCCTCATTTTGTGGGGTGGGGATAGGGACTGAACCTAGGGCCTTTGTGTCAATCTAGATTTCCAGTCTTTTTTTTTTTTTTTTTTGACATACGATCTTAAGTAGATAAATTGCCAAGGTTTGGTTCTCATTTGTGATTCTCCTTTCTCAACTTCCCAGTGTGCTGGGATTATAGGCATGTGCCACCACACTTGGCTGCCTCTTTAAAAATCTCATCTAAAATGCCTTTATCATGACAAATACCAGAGGTACATGAAAGCAAATTATTATTTTCTCATACGGATTTTGTATGACAGGCTTTCCTCTAGAATTGCTCATTTCAATGTCAAAGGAAAAAATACCATGGATCTCTGAAATAAACAGACCATGTGTTAATTATCCTCCTCCACTGAAGGAGTTGTTGCTTTAAACAACAATGTTGAACTTCTTTTCCTGAAGAAATAATTGCCAGTCAGCTCTAATGGCACATGACTGTCAATAGATGCTGGCATATTCCATTTAGGATCGCAAAAAAGGCATAATCAAACCCATCTTGGATATCATGCAGTAAACAAGGTCTTTTTATACAAATGATTTCGTGTTTAAATTTTAACTCAACACTTTTATGTCCTGATTATTTAACTAAATTATTTTTGATTTATTTTAGCATCATGCTGTATAGTCAACTTATATGTAGAAAGCCAAATCTGTTGAAAGCTGACTCAGAGATGGACCCAGTGAGCAATTCACCATGTTGGAGAGACCCAGGTATTCAGGAATCAAGCGCCACTTCCAGCTAATGGCAGAAAATTGAAGGTTTTAATCCAACAACGCACAAGAACTTGAATCCTGCCAACGAGCACAGAGCTTGGAAATGGGTCTTTCCACCATCCAGACTTCAGGTGAGGTTTCAGCCTTTGCTAACAGGGTGAACACTGTTTGGGGGAGACCCTGGATGAGAAGCCTCTGAATCCATCTCAGACTAGGGACCTGCAGACACGGGATGATGGTAAGTGAGTGTCTTCTTAAGCCAGAAAGTTTGTTGTAATTCATTATGCAGCAGTAGATAACTCATAATAGCCACACAGTTTTCTTTGGATTATCTAAGTCATTAGACATTTTTAGATTTTATGGATGTCAGCTAAAGTGTCATTCTCTTTTAGCGATACCATCATTAAGAGACAGAAATGCATAGGCCTTGACTCTAGACAGGGCTACAAGAGAAGCTGTAAGCATAGATGTCTTAGTAACTTTCTCAATACGGGGACAGAATATCCGACACCCACAAGTTAAAGGAGGAAAGGTTTATTTTAGCTCACAGTTTATACAGGTTTTCATCCATAGTTGTCTGACACCAAGTCAGGGAAGCATGGCAGAGGGCATCACAGTGGAGAAACAGTCCATGGCAGGGCACACCAGAAACAACCAGCAACAAGTCTTCCTTTCCTTTTTTATCCCATTCAGGTCACAAGCCTATTGGATGATGCCACCCACACCCAAGGTGGGTCTTCCCATTATCCCCACCCAGAACTGTGCTAAACCAATCAGTGGACTAATCCAGTTATTACACACTCATGATCCAGTATCACACAACCATGATCCAGCACCTCCCAAAAGCCCCACCTATGAGCGGGTGAGGCTTTGAGGGGACACCTACATATAAACCACAACATTAGACAAAGTGTGCAATCTCTCCTGGTCTCTGTTTCCTTGCTTCTGAATGACCTCTAAACTTGGAACTTGACACTAATCATTTCAGAATAAGGAAGAATTTAAAGTTATTGATTCTCTTCTACTCTCAGTGGCACTTTGATAAATTCCCAAGTTAATGATGGTTCCAAAGAATTTGCCCACAACAGAATTTACTTTAAAATTGAAAAATAAAAATAAATACTTTAGCAATTATTGTAGCACAGCAATTATTGTAATGTTCGCACAAAGCATTGGAAATATTTACAAGTTAAAGTTGATCCACAAAATGCTAATCCAAAAGACAGAAAGTAATCATTTTCTAAAAAGGCAATGATTGAAAATTTATGTCTAAGTGCTTATAAAAAGTTAAAGAGGGCTGGGGATTTAGCTCAGTGGTTAAAGTGCTTGCCTTGCTAGCACAAGGACCAGAGTTCGATCCCCAGCACCAAAAAATAAATAAATAAATAAATAAAATAAAATAAAATAAAAAGTTAAAGAACAAATACTGATGCTAAATTATAAGCAGAGATGGCAAAGATGATATTAGAAAGTTAATAGTACATTAACATTCACTATGTATACTTCTAGTAAGAATTATAACTTTGTTGCAAAATTAGTCCTATGAGTCTTGCCATTTGTTCCTGAGGGTTTCTTAAGACTATATTGAGGAACTTTTCTCATTTTAATTCCCCATTGGGTGAATAGTCCAACTATGTGCATAGAAAACAAGTCTCCTAAAAAGAGGATATAACTGAATGTAGCAAGAAATGTAACCGTTGGCTCTAATGCCTACTATACTATAGTCACACCATAAAAGTTCATCTGTATATGTTGATCTGAGACAAGTTGATCTATGACAAGTTTCTAAATAAAACACACTGTATTGACAGAGAAACTTCCTTTTTGGATCAGGGTACATTCTACGTGGTTTTTGCAATGGATTTTCTAAGCCTGAAAAAATATGTAGCAACTATAGCAATTCATTAAAGGCTCATATTCATCATCAATTTTCTTATTTTGCTAATACATATAAAATCTTGTAATCATTTAGTTTTAAAAGTGACATAGGTATCCCTTGGCTCCTTACTAGGTTATGATGATAACTTGAGAGAATATATTCTAAGAACCTGGGACATGGTAGACACTCAATTCCTCAAAAGAAAAGGA
Organism: Hystrix cristata; assembly: GCA_004026905.1. Taxonomy (NCBI): domain Eukaryota; kingdom Metazoa; phylum Chordata; class Mammalia; order Rodentia; family Hystricidae; genus Hystrix; species Hystrix cristata. The sequence goes on along the minus strand of PVJO010001976.1, from coordinate 54,131 downwards.
GGGATCATATCTAAACTCTCACAGCATCTCATCATGCGAGTGGGACTATAAATTGAAAGGTTCAGTCCCCATCAAAAGTATTTGGAAGGTCCATCTACCTGGCTTAATATCAAATATAGACTTCCATGACCCACACAGAGTGTGCAAGAAGTCACAATGATCTAGTCTCTCTCCATCTCACTAAACTCAGTTCATTACCTGAGAGGTCCACTTTTTGAACAGAGAAGTCACCCCGGCAACCCCAAATCTGCACCTTGTGGAGCTGCTTTCTGGCTGCTCCTTGGCCTCCGCACAGCAGTTTCTCATCTGCCCTCCTTTCAAATCTGTCTGGGTTCCCCTTTCTTCTGAACAGTTAATTCAGCCGATTAGGTGCTCCATCTGCCTAAACCCTGAACTGTTCATTCCAGAACTATAGAGCGCAGAGCTGCTTACGTCTTAGAAGACCATCTTGCAAGACCAAATCCGTGCTAATAGGACATACGGCGGCCTCACTAGGAACAGAGGGCGAAATGAGGGCTGTGCACATCTCTTCTTATGACACTGACTGAGGGCATTAAAAAGTGTTGGATTTTTTTCTTTAATGTCTGGGAATGGAAGGTACTGTGTCGGTGAAAATACTTCATTTGGGGAGTAGGTGAAAGTCAGGGATCTGCTGACAAAACAGGAGACTTAAGGTAGCAATAAGCGAAGTGAGTGACTATCATCCCTCAACTTCCCCAGTCCTGTCCGTGACAAGCGATGCTCATTTCTCCATCTGGCGCTTTCTCAGCTGAGGGAGTTAATTCTAAAACTAAACTTCAAATGCGTATCTCCTCAGAGCATCACCACCCAGAACTGACTGTCACGTTCGGGTTGACAAAAACAGCCCACTGATTCACCGTTTAGGACAGAGCAAACACATCTCTGGACAGAATCCCACCTTCTCCCTTTCTGAAGTCTGTGATTATCTAAGAGCTAAACGCGCGCCCTCCTTAGGACCGCGCTGCCTTCATCTCTTGTGCTGTCAAGCGATCGGCTCTGACTAGTTATTTCCGGGATTCGCTGCCGGGCAGGGTGAGCAGGTGGGGGCAGCTGTCCGCGCTAGCCCAGGTGGCAGGCAGTTCGGAGGCGGGCTGCATGACACACTGGGTGACACAATTGGAGCAGCTGACATTCCGCACGTCTCTCTGGGTTCTGCACTGTGACAGGTGACGACCTGCCGCTTAGCTGAAAGTCACATCCCGTTGGGTTTCCAGTCCACCGAGAGGAAAGGCGTGTGGTGAAAGTGCACGGTGAAGAGGTGACGCGCTGGGGCTGCTTATAGGCGCTCCAGCCGCACCGTGTGACAGCACAGTATGGAGGAAAATGCGCACAGATGACTCCACCAAAGGGAGAAATCAGAACCAATCTTAAAATCGCGTGTCTCATTCTGGAGTTAAGTCTTTCCTCAGATCTGCTCATTTTAAAGTATACTGAAAATACAGATACCCAAAATAACAAAATAAAATACAATAGGTGTGCAACGAGGAAGTTCAAAGACGAACATGTAACACCCAATGTGAATTGGCTGTCAGCTTCCCGTTGGAGGAGGTTCTGGAGACAGGAGGGCCGGTCGCTGAGGAGGGCCCGGTGGCCGCGTGCAGGCCTCTCAGCTCAGGCTAGCAAGTCTTTGAGCAGTCCTGCCATCCAAGCACCACTGTAGTAAAGCGAGGGAAATATTTGCTCCACACTCACTTCCTCTGCAAGCCTTGATGTAAGAACAGAGAGGACTCTGGGCTAGATGTTAGGGACACAGCTATGAAATAAGCAGAAATGATATTTTGGTGAGTCTGTGGTCTTGGAAGGAAATTAATCTAGTAAATAATGTAAACTTGCAAACCAGAAGTGAAAGGCAGAGGGAACTACAGGGAAGAGTAGTAGGAGCATCTGACCTGTGCAGGGAAATCAGGGGAGATCTTCTTAGAGAACCAGGTTTGCCATCAAGCATAAGAGAAAGATGAATGTGAATGAATGAGAAATGCTGAGGTATGAAGGAGCCTCATATAACAAGGTCTTGGAATGTGCCTTGGTCACTTTCCTGCCAGTCAAAACACCCAACACCCACCACTTAGGTTTACTTTGCCAAAGTTTCATTCTAAAGTTGGCTGGCTCCAAGGCAGAAACAGCATGGCAGAGGGGCCTGGTGGAGGACAAGATACTAGATCCACAGCAGCCAGGAAGCAGAGAGAGAAAGGAGGACAAGAACACACTTTACCAGCTCATGCCCCCACATGCCCCCACATGACCACCTCCACCCCAGAGTCCCCTAAAAGCACATTCAGTTACTGAACTCATCGATGGAGTAACCCACAGATGAGCACAGATTAGAACCATAAGGGAGCGAGAGAGGGCTGGGGCACCTTTAATACATTAATAGAACCTCATGTATGGCACATTAGGTTAGGGAAATGGACCTACACTGGAGCTTTGCTAGTAATGTCCCATTCGGCCATCACTAGTGAAACTGGTAATAAATAGTATGATTCAAATTATAAACACTTGAACACCAAGACTTACTGAAAGTTTCAGTTCCACAATTATCCTTGAAGTACATGATAGTCTGATTACATCAGCTATTGTGCAATGTGTAAAGACACCACACAGCTGCACTAGAGATTTCCACTCTTACCTTCATCTCTTGAGGATTGTGGCCCTGCATAGTGCCTGATCCCTAGACAGCATTGCTAGCTACAGAATATCACACAGTGAAACACCTTGCTGTTTTACTTCTGGTGTTGGGAATGAGACACATGATAATAGCAGAGGAAAAAATGGAATCTAACTGAAACATGTGATAACAAAAGCAGTATTTGAATTTCTGTCTTTCCAAACTCAAGAACAGGAAGGTGTTTCCTGAGCTTTTAAGGATCATGTCTCAGGACAAGTCGATGAGAATTCTCCATTTCTATGTATGTCAGACATGAAAGCCTGGTGCCTGTTCAGGGGGTGGTAAACATTTAAAGGATGAATGGGTGCAAGAAAGACAGTTTTTCTGGTTCAGGTGGATGGATCCATGAAGGTAAATTCTCATTGCTCAGTTCATTTAAATGCTCTGTGGTGGTTGATTCTCTCTGCTAGGGACCTTTTCCTTTGCCTTCTGGGAAGCTGTGTTCTGCTGGTTTTCTCACTTACTTTGGCTCCATGGGGGTTTCCTCATCCCCCTACGGATGTGTCCATGTCCTTGACCACAGACACTGCAATGATATACAGACACTGGTGCATCCAACCAAGACAGCATGTGTTCCAGTGGAAGACACTGACGGTGCCCAACAGCCCCAAGTGGCCATTGACGTGGACCTGGCTTTCAAGAATTGGAAGACTTGTGGACCTGGCTTTCAAGAATTTGAAGACTTGTATAGGGAGAAATTTGAAAAGTCTCAGGGAGTCAGACACACGAGTACAATTAAAGCTGGTAAAACACTTGAAAATTTCCTTGGGAAAGTAGAGAGAAAGACTCCACAAGACTCAGAAAAAGCAAGAGCCAGATTCCCTGTAGCATGTAAGTGCAGACTACCAGGACTAAATGCCAACAAGTTTGAGGAGATTGACCTCATCTGTATATTTCCTCTAAAATTATAAAAAGAGGGTATAGAAAACAAAGAAAACTATGGCATTTCTGCAAATATTCTGAAAACTATCCATGCAGAGCTGCAAATTCTGCCTGAATGTCATTTCTAAATTAAAGATGTTTGGTTTGGAAGAAAATTTGAGATGTCCAGGGTACAAAACTTTCACAATAATTACATTTTCTATAGTGCACGGAGGATTGCAGATAGTCAAATAAATTCAGAGCCAACACACCAGTACTAGTCATCTGATTAGATTAGGCTATTTCTAAAGAATGTGGAAGTTACACATTTCCTTCAACAGGAAGGTTGCCCCTCTGCTGGCAAGATCTCAGGGGTGGTGTCAGCTAAGTCTCCTGGACAAGGGACTGCTGGAGAGGAATGTGGAGTTGGAGGGTGTGGACGGCCTGCAGGGCAAGCTGTGGGCTGCCCTTTGTGGAGGAGTCCATTGCACAGTCCTTCTCTGGGATGCTTTGTTGCAAATCTGCACACAGGCTGAAGGTGAAGTGTGAAATATTACACTGCAATTAATCCCTTGCATGGAGTCAAGGATTTATTCCTCATTGGACAGTGGTGGTCAACCCTCATTGCAGATGGGCAATGGGAAGCATCCGTCACAACCTTGCACCATGATCACTCCAGCCAGAGAGGCAGACACTAGACCAGGGACTGCAGTTAGGATATCACCACGAAGAGCAAGGTGTCAGGAGTAAAAGATTGCACCTACACACAAGTACACACACACATGTGTGCACATGCGCCTTTCTCTCTTTCATCCTAGGGAAAACAGGAAGTCATCGCCGGGTCTAATTTGCACTTTCAAACACCTAATAATCCTCAGATGACGAGTATATTTGGTTTAAAAATTCCAAAGCTAACAGAGCTGTGACTCCAACTGTAGGAGATGGAATCACTAGTGGATTTGCATGCCCTTACATTTCAGGTAAAGCACGGTTTTCTCTGAACCAACAATAATGGCCGACACTATTTCTTTACCTATGTATTCATGTACTATATTTGTGCATTAGTGGGCATTGAACCCAGAGCCTCTGTACTGAACTACATTCCCAGTGCTAACCCCCCTTTTTGAGACAGGGTCTTGCTAAATTGTCCAGGCTCGAATTTATGATCTCCTGCCTCAGCCTCACAGAGTGCTGGGGTGACAGGTGTGTGCTACCACACCTGGCTTGGAGTATACATTTCTACAAAGCACCAGACTAAAAACGTCACAGAATTTGGCGCCATCCATTTTCTTATTTTAACTTCTGTGAATTAGATGCTATTGTCACTTTACTTAATGAATAAAAAATTAATATTAGTGGTTTTTTTCAGGCCTTGCCTGAATTGAAAAATAAATAGTAAGTAGTCATCCAGTTCTGGTATCCACTACAGGCATTCCACGGGTGATCTAGTCACAGGTGGGCCTGCTGCTGTCACTGTTTAAGTCATTGTTGAACTTGCAGGCTGCTGGGGACACCGCCGGCCCATAACGAAGTTTCCTCCTGGACAAGGAAGGCCAAACAGGACAGGATGGCGCTCGCTGTATTTGTGTCCCCCCAGCAAGTCATATATTGAATGTGTGTTGCATGTTACTGTCAGACAGCATAAGAAAACTGTTTAGTCAGATCTTTCATGATTGTCTCTACAATATATTACATTAAGAAAATGCAGATCCCCCTTTAACAGACGCACAGATGCAGCAGGCCAGGAGACCCTCATCTCAGCTCGGCCCAACACAAGGGCATCCTGGCGTGGGGAAGACAGAAGGTCCAAGGAAACTTGAGGGCTTCACCATTTGCAGAATCCTTTTATAATTGTTTTCTTTGTGACACTGGGTATTAAATCCAGGGTCTCCTCAACGAACTAGTGAGCTGCCTCCCAGCCCTTCTTATTTGTTCTTTATTTTGAGACAGGATCTAAGTTGCCAAATCACTCAAGCTAGGCTTTAATTTGAGCTTCTCCTGTGTCAGCCTCCCGAAGTGCTAGAATCATAGGTGTGCATTACTATGTCTAGCTCAGAATCTTTTTTTTAACAGGAAAATAGTTGTGCCTATATGGCGGTAGACTATTTACTTGTTTTAGAGCAGAAATAACATTTTTCTCACTAGGAAAATAGAACGAGAAGAATTTCACATTAAGTGTGATCTATGAAAACCATGTAACATTTTTAAAAACTTATCCTGGACTTGTTGAATAAATTAATTTTAGTCTTCTTGCCAAAAGTAGGAACGTCATTTCCAGAAGCAGTCAGAAGGGAACACAGTGTAATGAAAGAATAATCTGATTTTTATCCTTCGCTAAATTAAAAAAGTAGCTTTTGATTTTTCCATGAAAAATATTTTGCACTTATTATGATATAATTTATTCTTAGGTACTAAGATTTTAGGCAATGATTCAGAATAAATAAAACTTGAAAAGAATAATCTATAAGCACATAATTTTAAGTGCATTTCATTTGCAACAATGAAAGGGCTTAGGGCTAAAAATCTTCTGTTTTGGATACAAGAAACAAAATCTTTACGATCAAACTTCATCTATTAATAAAACCTATGTGCATTTTATAATCAAGTGATAAACAAAAAGGAAAATGGCGAAAGTAAATATATTAACTTTCTTAAATGATTTCTAAAAATTTTAGATCATATATATTTAAAAATAAGAATTATATAATTGAATTGTGAATGCTGCTTAATGTACACAGAATTGTAAAATGAGTAATAAAGTAAATAGCTCATCAGTATTGACCACTTATTTTACTCATTATGTGTTAAATAACTTTTGTATTTGAGAACCTTTTCCTTTTCAATGACTATATATATAGATCACACATTAAAAATAGAGACTGTCATATAGGTTGCAAAAATGCTTTTTTCAATTTCAAACTGAAATTCCAATCATTTAGTTGAAATTTGTTACACAGAAATATTTAAATATTCTATTTTTAAAATATTATGTAGTCAAAATTACCTGTTTAAAATAATTCTTTGTTGTAAATATTAACTTTTAAAAATCTCTTACTGAAAATTATTTAAGAAATTTATGAACATATCTTAGTACTTTCTGATGTTATTTTAATATTTAAATGTCGGCACCACCTAGAAATCATCCCCTCCCTCTCTGCCTGGCTTCCTTCCTTCCCTTGAGTTTTGCTTTCCAACAGATCACCGTTGGCGCACACACAGGGCTGTTCTTATGGGTTTCCGATTGTTTTCCATGCCCCCCTCCTCGTCCTGGGTCAGGCTCGCCCTGGACCATTTGCTAAGAACCACGGTGCTGAAAGCAAACTCACAGAAGGGTAAATTTGCTAAAGGAAGGGCTTACTTAGGTAACAAGCGCCTCCAGACTGTTTCTTGGACAAGTAAAGGAACATCGTGGAGCCACACCCAGCCTCCTGGGCCTTGGGGTGCTGTGCAAGACTGCTGTCCTCAGGCTTCTCTCGGCCCGGCCTTCCCCTTTTGCTCCGGAGTTTCTTCTGAGCTATCCCAAGATACATCAGCAGGGAGCAAGGCAGGAGCCAATTACTACTTAAAAGAACAATACGCCGGAGCCAGTGATGCATCCCTCTACCCTAGAGCTCTGGGAGGTTGAGTCAGGAGGATCACAAGTTTGAGCTCAGTTTAGGCAATTTTGCAATTTAGGACATCATCTTCCAGGTGGGGAGCAGCTGGGGATATTGAGGGTGTAGCTCAGTGTGAAGGCCCTAGGTTCAGTCCTCAGTACTAGAAAAAAACAGTCAGAATGAAAATGGCCAAGTAATTACATTCCTCAATAAATGTACAAAGTATGTTAAAAATCATTCTACCAAAGAACAACACAGTAAATTTGTGTACATTTAGAATAAATGTTCGGTAACTTGCTAAATCCCAAAAACTTGCTAGAAATGGACAGACTGACCTAAAATTGGTAAATTGTGGAAAAAATATAAAATGATATGAAAAGGATTTGGGGGGATACTGAAAAATTCCCAAAGCAAAACTGGAAATTTTATTACAGGAAACAGGAATAATTTTATTGGCTATGTCCACGAGTGTATGGTAGAGGCACATCTTAACAATTATAATAAAAATCCCCGAACATATTCAAGATGATCATATTTACTTGACAATGTTACGAACTTTGAGTTCTACAAAATTAAATATTTCTTAAAGAATTGCTATGAAGTCAAATTGAAAACTAGTCAACCAAAACTCTGTGTAGATTCTCCAAAACTCTTGTATCCACATCACGAAGAAGGATTCATTGCTAACTGTGCTAGTGACTAAAAGAATCCACAATTAGCAATCGGGCCACTGGAGTCTCTGGCCAATTGCTCGTGGTGAATCAGATTTTGGTACATAACTTTGGAGCACTCCCTTCATTTCTCCACCGATTTTACTGCTAAAACCGGATTATATTTCAATTGGTAAGGACAAAAACAAATTAAAAGGCTTCATTCTCCCTGTCGCATATGAAGGAGGAGACTTCTCTCCACTGCTTTTTCTAAGAGCATCTACTTTAGGTAACTTGTAATCATGGGTCTTTCTCCTCTCTTCCAACGGCACATAATTCTTTCTGAAGTTTGATCAGCTGTGGTCTGCTCATCTTATATATCCAAGAAAGTCTTCCTCAAGGCCCAAGGTGCCCTGTCTTCAAAATGCAAATATCAAGGGAAATAATCTCCCTAATCCCCAAGGCCTGCTGGAGGGCAGGTATCTGACTTGCTTGGGCACCTTGCCCTCCCTTGCAGAATGACTTCTTGTTACGAGAAGTTGAGAAGTTTGTTTTTGTTCTGGACAAAGGAAGTCAGCTAATTTAGGTGATCATCCCAACCGCAGGGAAAGTTAAAATGAACGGTTTGACAAGCAGTGTTACCAAGTTCTTTTCCTTGAACCCCAGCTATTGTTTGTCTTATGAAGACTCACATAGCAGCCTGAATCTGTCTGGCTACCTCATGGGGTGGAGTTAACTGCTGTGTCTCTGTAACTTAACAGATTTCCCATGAAGTGTGTTGCCTTCCAATTGGACGATAGTTCAGTAATGAAATCATTCTCTTTCTCCACCTTGGTGGACAGGATTTCTGAGTAAGGAGCAGATTGTGTTTTTAATTATATTTCTGCAATTAGCAGCAGACAATCAATTCCCTCTACCAACCTCTTATTTTCTGGTTTTCAGAGATTTCCTTGCTCATCTCCTGCATAGAAAACATCAGAAATATTTTCTGGCATTCACAACAGACAGTAAAATTTAGACTAAGATTCAAGTGTACATGAATATATTTAGATACATTAATATTTTTGTAAGTTTTTTTTAACTTTTTTTGGTGCTGGGGATATATTTTTGTAATATTGAGATTCACATCAAAAAAAATGTTTCTTCATTTAAACTTTTCCCTTTCACTTGTCCCAATAATTTACATAGACTTCCTTATAGGTTTGGAGGCATTTGTCAAATATATACTTATATATTTTATAAGGAGTTGTTATCATTTATAAATTAAATTTGTAGGCCATTTTTCTTCCATTATATTCAGTAAGTGAGTTCCATATTTGTGTAACAAATTTACTTATTTAATGTATTAATTGTATAGTCAGCCCTCTCATTGACCTTTTGATTTTTTTATAACACATTTTTCATTAAATTGTTTGGCATTTTACAGAGATAAAGTCATGTTTCCCCTACAGACCTTCATACTGGTATTTTTTTTCCTTCTTCCAGTAAAAAGGACTTCAGATTCTATTTTTACCATACAGATTATTTCATTGAAATTTACCTTTCAAATTTCACCATAGATTTTTACCAAAATTATGGTTTTATCTGTGTGGAGTTTCTTTATTTTTTGCTGTTTTCTTTTGTTTTTTAATAATTTTAGTGGAAATAATCAGATACTGAGGTTGTGACAATAAAAATGTTTAGGGCTTAGGCTGTGCAGTTCAGTGATAGAGCCCTTGTACACAGTGCCAAAAGCTTTGGGTGTGATTCCGCAAACCCCCCTAAAAGTAAATAAGACATAAATAAATGCTTCAAAACAGTCTTATTCTAGATTTTCATTTAAATCACTCTCCGCAGATGCATTTACTCTTGCAGAGGCTCAAGAAGCTGGTCTTCCAGAGCCTTAGGCAATATGAAGATAAAATCAGAACTGTCAGTCCCAGATAGGAATCCAAACAAATCTTTATGTGTAACTTAAAATCAACACAGAAAAATAAATTAGCCTGGCAGTACCAGCATCTTCAAAATAAGCTGTGTGAGACATTTTACTAAGTTTAACTTGACACAGTATAGTGAAGTTACTTTACAGATTTGCATTTAAACATGTCGCAGACTGGAAAACTGGAACAGAGTTTTTACTACCAGTTTGTATGCAGGGAATGTGTGGATGAGAGTCTCTGCTGAGTGCACCTCTGCCTTCATCAATGTCAACCAATTTCTACTGGTAGGTGGGTGCAAACCAGTTCACTGAAGAATGAAATGGTTAATCAAAGATACATACACCTTGGAAACATGATAAATTTCTTGAATTTTGTATCCATTTAAAAACTACCAGCATCCTACAGATGAAATGACAGCCACAATGCAAGATTTTCTTGTTTCTACTTGGAAACAGCAGTACATACTGTACCACTGAGACCAAAACAGATTTAGGATTAGCAGTGGGCGAAAACTGGCGAGTGCTCCTCCACATGTATCTTGCTAACGACATAGCAGATTTCGTTTTCCTGGGGGGGATAAATCCCTTGAAACTTTCCCAAGCAAAAGACAATTAAAATATTTATGACATTTCACCTGAAATAATTATTGCTGCCCTAATATTTCCTTCCCTCTGAAAATGTGGAGAAATAATTGCATAATCTCATCACATGGGATCATTGTGTACCTTTCCCCTGACTGTAATTATAGAAGGAATTTGGTAGCCTAATTTCACCCCCCACTTCCCATCTGAAATCCCCCAACATACTCTTGGGCAGTGACAGGAAGATGATGTGTTCTCCGGGGGCCGCCTTCACAGCCTTAATTCCACGCTCCTCAAATCGTCCTTGGGCCTGTGGATTTAAGGGTGCAGCGGGGGCTTGAAATTTGACATCTGGGTTTCTACTGGAAGCTCAAAACCTACTTCCTGGTGTTCTTTGCAATGATTTTCCACTTGAATTGTTCTGTCCCCTCCCAAACGTTTGTTCTTCAAGCCACTGTTTGCACATTTCCCTGACTCTTGTCCTCTCTCAACTCTTAATTCCACATGCCCCTGCCCCTCCTGCCTGTGAATAGGAGCTGGTTTGTGAACTGTGTCTTCATGCAGGTTCACACTCGGGGCCCAACACCTTCCCTGATAACTACCTCATTCACTCAGTTTCTTGCAGCCAGCCTGTGACACAATGCATTATTTTGTTCAACTCCTTTTTGAAACCACCTTCTTTCTTTCTTTCTGACATATCTAATAACAAGGAGTTTCTTTCCTGGTGCTGAGCTGGAAGACATTCTGAGTAATGTGTTTCATCTTAAACTGAAAATCTTCCTTCCATTGGCTACCTAATCCATGTCTGCTTTGGAACTTATTGTTACGGTTTGTGTCTAGATGTCCCCCCAAAGCCTCATGTGGTAAGAGGTGGCTGGATCTAGAGTGTGATGCTGGGATTAAAGGCGTGTGATTACTAAATCAATCCACTGATTGGTGTAGCACTGCCCTAATCCTAGCATTTTGAATAAGATATAAAATACAGGAAGAAGCTGCTTAGCCCCCTTGCTTGCATTCCTTGCTTACCTGGCTGCCTTCTACCTGTCTGCCTGCCACTCTGCCTCAGACCCAGCTGGCTGTGGACTGAAACCTCTACAAACTGTGAGCCAAATAAACCTTTCTTCCCCTAACTTTGGGTATCTGGTATTTTGTCTCAGCAATGAGAGAAAAGTAACTAAGACACTTGTAATTTCTCAGACGGAGATATTTTCTTGTCTAAGAAGTATGAGCTATAGCTATGCTTGAGCTAGAGATCTAAACTCTACCAGACTGTTGGAGAGGTAACTCAGATCTTCTGCAAACATCTGTCAGCTGCACATAACAACCACCAATTTGTCTAGAGAAGATCACATGCGGCTTAATATATCATTATACCTGCATCCCTATAACACTTACTACTTAGGCATTACCTTTTAACATTTAATTAATTACTTGCATATAATCAGTTAACTGGTTTTGTTTGTGTCTTCATGACCTAAAAATTTACCAGGGTGTTTGTTGCACTTATTTCTAATGAGGTGGAGTCCACATGTAGCTCCAGCAAATCTGCTCCAGCTTTGTCCTTTCCACTTCCTGTCTGCTAATGTCACCAAGGCATTAAATGGTGCACCAATAAAGAGTTCAAATGTGGCTCCACCTCTCTTGTATTATAAAATACATGGAGTTCAGTAAGTAGATATATTTCCATTCATAATGGGACTTGATGTTCTCTACTGGCTTGGACCTATAAAGATAAGCCACTGTTGCTGGTCGTCTGACTTTTCTATCTTCTATGGAGAGGATACGTATGACAAGCAGGCATCAGGATCGACCCTAGTGATGGACAACCTATGCTCGTCCCTGGTCCCCAGCTCCTGGAGGTGGGCAGGGCTTACCTGCTGACTTAATACTGAGTGGTGTCTCTTCCAGGATTAGGTGATAAAATGACTGTAAAACTTGTGGCTTATGACTTGGATATTGTCTCTGTCACCGTCTCTGTCTGGCTTTTTCTGGATTCCTGACCTACAGAAATCACGATTCATAAAGGTTTGTTTTTTGAGCTCTTATTTGTGGGATCATTTGTACACAGTAATAGATAATACAATTCATCTTATATATAAATCCATGTACTATAACTGAATAAACATCATTTATGCACACTCCGAAGTTAAAATAACTGTTCTCCCTTCAGAATTCTTAGTTTTTCCCCAAAATTGTTTGGCAGACATTGAATTTTATCTCTTCCTGCCTGGGATGAAGAAGAAATGTAGGCAGTAAGATTGGCACTAAGGATTAAGCTGAACGCATGAGGCTGTAAATTTATTCAAATCTAATAGAGAATTCAGTAGCGTCGGCTTGACCTAGGAGAGGCAAGCTTAGTCAGCTCCACGGACAAAGTGCAGATTCATCGAACTACATATTTGTTCACTAGGGTTTTTTTTTTTTTTTTCCTTCCTAAGAGTCCTTGGTTCTTTCTAATTTTAGTTCGTATATTTCTATATGATTCTTTTTTTTTCAAAAAGTAATTCTTCAATTAAAAACTAAGAAAGTTGAAACAAATTGTGTAGTTTTCAAAATTTTTTAGAATCTTGAAGCTATCTGGAAGCTGTATTTGATAAAGAGAATACTCTACACAGTATTAGGGATTTGGTTACCATATGTGCCTGCATCCAAAATCAGGCCATTTTCTACATGTGGGAAATGACTCGTGAGCTATCACTGTAAAGCTCCTAGAGTGATCAGAAAAGAGATGTAATTGTTGCATAAGGAAGAATAGAATCGAGTAAAGCAGAAATTGGCTCTTGCAGGAACTGTGGATTTCACATCTCCATCAGTTTCCTGCCTGCACTGGGAAGATGGAGTTAGAAACCCCAACTGGGTGGTTGAATGTGGTGGGCCCTTTCAACTTTAAAAATTACAATCCTAATAAAATAATTAAGTGGTGCAATGATTTTATTAGTATAACCATTCTAAAGTGTTTTCTTTCGAAATAATTAAGCATATATATGAAATTCCTCATTAAAAAGAGTCCAAATTATAAAATAGCATGGAGGTCATCCACCACACTGGGAAGTGGAACAAGCAAATCAATCACTAAAACATTTCTCTGATAGTAAAATCCATACATTTGGTTGTCATCTGCAAGTACCACTGCTTTTTAGTTAATTGTGAGTGCATCTGAAGAAATGAGAACTCAATTTGCCACAGAGGGCTGGGATAGCAGTTTGCGTACCTGTTACACATCTGGTTCTCAGGAAGATGCGTCCTTCTTAAATTGCAACACTCCAAACATTAAAAGGAAAATTAAGGAAATTGAGGTGACTCTGGGTTTAAACTCTACAAAGGCATTTGTATCTTTCTATTTCTATTCCCAATTGTTATCAGGACACTATGGCTGTAGAATTTAATTTCAGGATTCCCCAAAGAGAATTAAAAGGTAAATATTAAATGGAATTTCATTTTGAATTGGTAATGATCTGAATTTCTTTTACATTTTGCAATCAACAAAGGCAATGACTTTATTTTTACTTTTCTGAAAAAAAGAATGTAATCATCAAACTGCTTCAAATCCATATCTATTTTTCTTTAGATAGCTACCAAAATATAAATTTTCTCATACACTGCTAATCTGGCATTATAAAAAGTATTCCTTTCTGTCTTGAGCCAAGCAAATTAACAATCATCACATTATTTGTATAAAGGAAAACCAAATATGCTGTGCATTTTAGTTTTTTCACTAGGAAGTCAGATAATTCTAGATCTCTAAATAATGAAAATGAATTCCATGGGAGCTCATGTGTCTGGGCTCTGTTCCTAGAGAAATTACAGCTGACAAATGAGATCATAATGGCTGTCAACTGGAAGCCGATGGCTACACATATGTCTTCGCTCTGAAAATGACAGTCTCTCCTCAGAGATTTTAATGGAATCCACCCAATACATTAAAGGTTAGTTGTTTTCTATATCTTAAAAATCCTGCTTTGTGTTGTTCTTCTTGAGTAACAGTAGCAGTTTGAGCAGGCTGGGCAGGTAATGCCTCCCAAAATGTTTATGTCTTTCTCCCCAGTCCTAGTAGACATATGTCTCTTGAGAGTCAAATGGAATTTGCAGATGCGTTTAAGTCTGAGATCTTGAGAAAAGTGACTACCTGCGTTTAAGTCTGAGATCTTGAGAAAAGTGACTACCTTGCACTATCTTGGTGGGCCTGTCTTAGCTACTTTCCTCATTGGTGGGAGAAAATGCTCCCACCTGCAGCTTAAGAAAGGACAGGTTTATTTCAGCTTACATTTCACTTTGTATTTGGTTGGCTCCAAGTAAGGATTGTGTGACAGAGGGCCTGGTGGAGGACGGTTGCTCACCTCATGGTGAAAAGGAAACAGACCAAGAAGGGAGGAACCAGGGAGGGAGATGAAACCCTTCCAGGCCGCCCCGCAGTGACCCACCTCTCCAAACAAGACCTGATCTCGTAGCAGCAAGTCAGCCACCAGCCCCATAATCCAGTACCTTCCAAAAGCCCTGCCTATAAGCTCAAGGTGTCTCGGGGCCACCTAGAGCTAAACCGTAATGCTGGTGAGGACCACAAGGCAGGGGCAGTCACAGCAGCTGTTGGAGCCAGGAAGGCAGAAAACACACACCTGCCCGGAGCCTGTGGAGGACAGTGGGCCTGCATATCCCGAAATTTTAGCTTAGTGAAACTTACTTGAGCCTCTGGACTTCAGACTCCAAGATAATAAAAGTGTGTTGTTTTACACCACTGCATTTGTGATGATTTGCTCAAGTAGCCACAGGAAGCTCATGCAGAGATGATGGGCAGACTCTGACCTCCACATGGACCTGCCTTGGAAGGCTGCTGAGTGCTGAGGCACGGACTTCACGAAGAAACCTGATTAGGAGCTAGTAATACAGTACTCGGAGGGCAGAGTCCTGTGGCAGAGCTCAGCACATGAAGAAAGAGAAGAAGGAACAGGTTCCTGGAATCAAAATGATCTACGTCTAGGAATGCAAGACGCGGGTGCGGAGGGGCTCTGGGCAGAATGCTTCTCAGTCCTGCTCGGCAGCCTGCTGCGGCTTCCGCCAGACGCACGACTTCTTCTTTGGTGGGGAAAAGCCCGTTCTTCGGGCAGTCACCTTTTCCACCGACTTACAAATGCGATTTCAAAATGAGGAAAAACACTTCCGGTTTTTGAAAACACATTTTTTTTTCCTTTCAATTTTTTCTCAAATGATAGGAAGAGAAAACAATGACCCAGAAAAATGTCCAAATAAGCCCGGTATGAAGCTTTACTGACTAACCTCACTGCAGTTTCTTTTGACTGAAAATCTGTAATACTGTCATAGTAAATATTTTCAGCTCACATGAGAAATAAATCTTGGAGTCCTAATAGCATTTTGATTTTGAAATTGCTCTAGAGATACAGTAAATTATTATCACAAGCTTACTTAAGACATACATATAACCCTGTGTCTCTGCCAAAAGCTTTGGAGCAATTCTGTATGCTAAACATGCAGTTTGCAGTGACTTGCAAGGTGTGTCCTGTCAGGGCAGGATGGTGTGCTATGCTCAGAGCGATTTGCTGACAGTCTGCAGAGCAACTGTGTTGCTTTGTGAATGTCCTTCAGTTGGAGTAATATCTAAAGTGTCATCAAGTTTAAGTTCAGGGTATACATTTTGGGGACACAACACCAGTGAGGTGATGTTAACCTCTCCTCAGTGTATAAACCTCCGGAAGGTCCTTGCTAATGACATTGGCTTTGATCCTTGTTAAAATTGATACCTGCTAGGTGCTTCCACTATATGAGACATTATCATAAAATGTAGTGTGTTTAAATAATAAAAATTATTACAGTAAAAGAGGCATTGTTTTAATCTCCCTCAAAGTTTTCACCTCACTTAGTCCTCTTCCCTGAGTGTCTAATTGTGCTGTCCTGGTTGTCTTGACATACTAAGTAGATTCAAAACATTTACCTTTCATGGTCCTTTTGACTTTGTGGAAGAGCCAGAAGTCACACAGTGCCAGATCCAGGCAATAAGGTGGATGAGGACACACTATAGTGTTTTGCGAGCCTGCCTTTCTGTTAGATGGCACCTCATAGCCGCATTCACCATAGTTTCGATTATACCTGCTAATGACGCTCAAGAGAGAAGGTCTCAAACTGCATCAGAAAAAGAACAGTAGAGTAAGTGTGTTTGGAGTGAGGAGTAGGACTTTGAGGGAGATTAATGGCAATGTGTCATTTATTGTAATTTTTTTTACACATTTAAACATTCACTGTCTTTTTTGGTCAGCCCTTGTAAGTGATTATTCCCTCCTTTCTAATTAGTACTATCATATGGGAATATATATTAGGATTATGCAAATGCCTTCTTTCTCATCACAATGTAGGCTACCAGATTTAGTATCCTCTAGTGCCAACTGTCCGACACGATTACTCCTGGGACATTCGTAAGTGGTGGTTTTCTTTTCCAGTCATCCTTTTCTGTATTTGTTAACTGATGTAACAAAGAAGACACAGCCACTAATAACACTTACACTCACTCTGAGTTGATGGGGCAGGGTGATGTGGATATTGGCATTTTATTTTTGATCACAGTAACCATAGACCTCCTTGTTCTGTTCTGACCACAAAGAGCCCTGTACACAAGAAAGGGGAGGGTGAGGAGGAAGAGGGGGAGGAAGACTTCTAATTCCCATGCAATTGTTTTTCTGCTTCAAATTTGGATATATCCAGTGCAGACTTTTATTAGCAGATCTCAGCAAGAGGGGGCATGGAGCTGACTCATGGAGATCTTTGCAAGTCATCTGAGATTCTTCAGAATCTTTCTCCGTTTAGAAAGAACCTGGCTTCTCATAGTCATGTCGGCAGTTCCACCAAATCACGCCTGCTGAGATTTCTTTTGCGTGTGATTAGTCTATTACTGATGACTCCATTGAAGCTAGTTCACCAATCTCAGTCTGTTGAAATCTGTTTTGTCTGTCATCGTTGGGGTGAAAGGTGAATCACTTAGACAAGTGCCACCAGTCTACCACCTCTCTGCTCTAGCCCCATCAGTCTCAGCCGACTTCTGTGGAAGTGTCCTTAGTTTTCAGAATTTTGGAGTTCCCAAATTGTGCATCGTTGGCAGGTTGCTGAAATGTTCATTTACAGGTACTTAGGTGTCTAGGCGAGGAAAGGAAAATGAGCTGCAGATACACGTCTCTAGCCCTTAGGATTTCCCTACAAATGGGAGTTGTAACTTACATCACACTTTCACTTTCCAATTACAAGGTCTCCCATCCTTGCTGTCAGGTGAGAGAGGAGAATTTGACCTCAGATCTTTGCCTTGTTAGGCAAAGCAAACTTTATCTAGGAAATGAAAGTCATATTTTGCTTTTCACTTTCCCTACTGGCAATGTTAAGAAATAAGGTTGATTTGAATGGGATCCAAGGTGCCAGTAAGAGTAAACTTAGAGAAAAGAGTGCCTTTCATAGAGAGGAGATTAGGGCTCTGTTGACTGAAGCCATAAGCATGCTCACACGTCAAACTCAGGTAAAATATAGAGACAGTCCTCATGTCGATCAGTAAGTCATCCTAAAACAGGTGCAATTTAAATAGGAAAGCCTGCCCATCTGTGAACACAGCCCCAAATATTACAAAAGTTTTTCCAAAATACTGTAAGATAGCATATTCTTAATATAGAAAGTATAAAAGGAGAAGTAAAGGGCCAATTTTGGAAAATTATTGGGAAAAGTCTGACTTCTTTTCTTTTTTTGTAGATTTTTATTAAAACATCCAAAATTACACAAACTTACAAGCCATTACACAAGCTTACTGACCACAATACATTGTGCCTTTTGCTTATGACTTCTTATTGGCTCTCATTTTATTGATTCTTTGTAAAAAGTGCACCTGAATGGCCCCTTAGTGGAGCTTCTGTCAGACACCTGTCTACTGGGGCCGGGTCTGAGCCTGCCACTTCACAGTATCCTCTTCTAGGAGATGCTGGCATGTGGGGCTTTCCACTGCTCTGGGGGAAGAGTCCCTGAAGGCTGGTGTCCCCTCCTCACCTCCTACTTCACTCCTGTCCCTCTCTTGATTCCAAAATAGAGGTAGAGTATGGTCATGTGTGTCTGCAATCCCAGTGCTCAGGAAGCTGAGGCAGGAAGATCTTCAGGAGTTGCAGAAATAAAATAAAGTAAAAGCCAAAATTGCTTCTTTGGGGAAGCCTTCCTTGACCTCTCAAGCCAGTCAAGGGCACTCTTAGACTGAGTGGCTTTAGCGGAATAAGACTCCTTCCTTTATTTGCTTCTTGACACAGTTACTTGAGTAATATCTGTCACGTAAGTTTGACTCAAAACTCCAAGGAACAGGTGCTGTCGAGTAAACAGATAGTCAGGATGCCGCGAATTTAAACAGTCGAGAAACAGAAAAGAAACCCATGAGAAGCACAGATGTTTGACCCTTCATCCAATCCAGGCTCGCAGCCAGGAGATTTTCTGGTGTTTGGTGGGGAATTTTTAAATACACAAAAACTGAAAACCAAACCAAAAAAACAAAAAACACGAAGAGCTTGTAAAAGGCCAATCACATGCACTTGTGAGAGAGGCTAGAGATTGCGATGCTCCTAAATGCCTGTGTGAACCCAGCTTCTCCTGGATGACCTAGTGGAGCGTCAACATTTTTATATTTTTATTCAACCAAATAAGCACTGCCTTAGCACACAGACCAAAGATTATGAAGGCGCCTCTTTCCTTCCACCACTGTGCCCTACTGCATCCTTCCCCAAAACACCTGCTCACAGATTTCATGCCACCTTCAGTCATAAGATAATGTAGATCTTATGCTTTTTATAGCACAGAATGAAAATAATAAAGTTATTAAAACTAATGGTTTTAAAGACTAAAAAACTAATATTGATCATCTTATATGAGATGAAACAAATATCTAGAACATTATAGAACTCGAGTAAGGTTACTTCAATTATTTCCGCATGTAGAAAAAAGTAATATGAAAATTAAATTACATGATAAAATCAGCATGATGGGTTAATGGATAATATTGTCATAATTTAAAAAATCAAGAGGTGGACATTAAAATATATGTATATAAAAATAAGTGATAGTTGAAATTTCCCTTTTTATTACTATTATTCCTTTTTTTTTTTTTACCAGGAACATGTATTGGTACACTGAATACATAATGATCACAGTCATCGTGGTTTTTTGTACCCATACATGATACCCTCTTCCCCACTCCTCCCTTCTGCTCCCTTCTTCCCTATTTACAGCAGGTTTATTTATATTTTTCCGTATTTCCCTTTCCCCTTTTCCTTCCTTTTTCCCTTCCTACTTTTCCCCCTTCTCCCTTTCTAGGTCTCCTCTCTTTTGAATATTACCTTCCTTTTCTATAATATTTACTACACCTCTTTGTCCTTATTTACACTTACAGTTTCTCATATAAGAGAAACAATTCGATGTGTACTCATGAGTGTCTGATTTATTTCACTTAAGAGTATGTTCTCGAGGTACATCCATTTACCTACAAATGTCTCTAGTTTGTCCTTTTTATGGCAGAGTAGTACTCCATTGTGTAGAAAAATCACATCTTCTATAGCCATTCATTAGTTGTTGGGCATTTAGGTTGTTTCCAACACTTAGCTATTACAAATTGTGTTGCTATGAACATGGTTGTGCATATATCACTGTGGTATGATGATTTTAATTCTTTTGGGAAGATGCTCAGTAGAGGAATAGCTGGATCAAATGGAACCTCTAGTTGTAGTTTTTTGAAGAATCTCCATATTGATTTCCACAGTGGCTGGACCAGTCTACATTCCCACCAACAGTAGAGGAGGGTTCCTTTTTCCCCACAGTCCCGCCAGCACTTGTTATTGGTTGATTTTTTTCATAATCGTATTCTTTCTGGAGTAAGATGAAATCTTAGCATTGTTTTGATTTGCATCTCTTGAATGACTAGTGATGTTGAACACTTTTTCATGTACTTATTTGCCATGTTTATTTCTTCATCTGAGAAATGTTTATTCATTTCAGATGCCCATTTTTGGATTGGGTCATTAAATTTGGGAGGTTTGATGTTTTTGAGTAGTTTGTATATTCTAGATATTAGACCTTTATCTGATTGACAGCTGGCAAAAATTTCTTCCCAATCTGTAGGGTTTTGCCCTGCTCTATTGGTGATTTCTTTTGCTGTGCGAAAGCTTATTAATAGCATGTGGTCCCAAGCACTGATTCTTTGTATTGTTTCCCGTGCAGTCTGGGTTCTGTTCGTGAATTTTTTCCCTACCCCTATGTCTTCAAGAGTTCTTCCTATTCTACTCTCCAGTAGATTTAGTGTTTCTGTTTTAATGTTTAGATCTTCAAGCCACTTCGATTTTAGTTTAGTACATGGTGAGAGACTTGGATCTAGTTTTAGTTTTCGGCATGTGGCCAGCCAATTTTTCCAGCACCATTTGTTAAAGAGGCTGTCTTTCTTCCAGGGAGGGTGTTTGGCTCCTTTGTCGAAGATGAGGTATTTGAGTGTCTTTGGTGTGGTTTCTGCACTCTCCACACTATTCCATTGATCCTCAGGTCTGTCTTCATGCCAGTACCATGCTATTTTTAACACAGTAGCTTTATAGTATAGTTTCAGATCGGGGATTGTGTTGCCCCCTGCCTCGCCCCTGTTGCTTAGGATTGTTTTTGCTATTTGTGGTCTCTTCTGGTTCCAGATGAAATTCACGATTGTCCTTTCGAATTCTTTGAAGTATGTTAACGGTATTTTGATTGGAATTGTGTTAAATCTGTATAGTAATTTAGGAAGTATGGATGTTTTCACTATTTTGGTTCTTCCTACCCAGGAACACAGTATATCTTTCCATTTTCTGATATCCATTTCAATGACCTTTGTTAGAGTACTGTAGTTTTCGATGTAAAGATCTTTTACTTCCTTTGTTAGATAGATTCCTAAGTATTTCATTTTTTTGATGCAATTGTGAAAGTTATATCTTTTGTTATTTCTTTCTCAGTGAGTTTATTATTTGTATTTAGGAGTGCTATTGACTTTTGGTGTTGACTTTGTGTCCAGCAATGCAGCTGAATTTAATTATTAAATCTAGAAGTTTTTTGGTGGAATTTTTGGAGTCTTCTAT
The DNA here is from genome assembly GCA_004026905.1 of Hystrix cristata. Classification (NCBI taxonomy): domain Eukaryota; kingdom Metazoa; phylum Chordata; class Mammalia; order Rodentia; family Hystricidae; genus Hystrix; species Hystrix cristata. The sequence goes on along the minus strand of PVJO010001976.1, from coordinate 32,733 downwards.
GTATAGTACCATGTCATCCTCAAATAATGACAGTTTAAATTCTTCCTTTCCTATCTTTATTCCTTTTATTTCTTTCTCTTGCCTGATTGCTCTGGCCAATGTTTTTAGAACTATGTTGAATAATAATGGTGATAGTGGGCATCCTTGTCTTGTTCCAAATTTTAGTGTGAAAGACTCCAGTTTCTGACTGTTTAGTGTGCTGTTGGCCTTTGGTTTGTCACAGGTGTCTTTTATCAGATTTAGATATAGACTGTCTATTCCTAGTTTCTATAGAGTTTTTATCATGAATTGGTGTTGGATTTTGTCAAATGCTTTTTCTGCATCTATTGAGATGATCATGTGATTTTTGTCTTTGACTTTGCTAATATGGTGTGTTACATATATTGATTTGCATATGTTGACCCATCCCTACATCCTGGGGATGAATCCTACTTGGTTGTAGTGTATAATCTTCTTGATAATTCGCTGCATTCTGTTTGCCAGTATCTTGTTGGGAATTTTTGCATCCGTGTTCATTAGGGAGATTGATCTGTAGTTCTCTTTTTCAGTTGGATCCTTTTCTGGTTTTAGTATTAGTTTTAGTATTAGGGTAATGCTTGCTTCCAGGAATGAATTTGGAAGTACTGCTTCCTTTTCAACTTCATTAAAGAGTTTAAGGAATAGTGGTATTAGATCATCTCTGAATTTCTTGTAGAATTCAGCTGTGAAGCCATAAGGACCTGGGTTTTTCTTTGTTGGTAGGTTTTTAATTATCTCTTCAATTTCAATGGCTGATATTGGGTTATTTAGTATTTTTATCTCTTCTTGATCCAGTTTTGGTAATTCATATGTTTCTAAGAATCTGTCCATTTCTTCCATGTTTTCCATCTTGTTTGAGTAGAGGTTCTTGAAGTAGGTGCTGATGATCCTTTGGATTTCTGTCAGGTCGGTTGTGACTTCACCCCTTTAATTTTTAAAATATGAATTTGGGTCTTTTCTTTCCTTTTTTGATATCATTGGCTAGCGGTTTGTCTATTTTGTTTAGTCTTTCAAAGAACCAACTCTTTGATTCGTTGATTCTTTGTATTGTTTTCTTAGTCTCAATTGCATTAATTTCAACCCTGATCTTAATAATTTCCTCTCTCATACAAGCTTTGGGTTTGATTTGTTCTTCTTTTTCTAGACATTTGAGGTTCAACATTAAGTTGTTTATTTGAGTTCATTCTGTCTTCCCTATGTGGAAGTTCAATGCGATAAACTTCCCTCATAGCACTGCTTTCATTTTGTCTCATAGGTTCCAGTATGTTGTATTGGCATTATCATTTAACTGCATAAATTGCTTAATTTCTTCTTTAATTTCTTCTGTGACCCAACTATTGTTCAGAAGGATGTTATTTAGTTTCTATGTGTTTATGTGGTTTTGTTTGTTTGTTTGTTTGTTTACATTGCCATTAAATTCCAGTTTCATTGCACTATGGTCTGTTAGTGTGAATGGGATAATTTCAATTCCCTTACATTTACTTAAATGTGCTTTATGAGCTAGTACGTGTCTATTTTGGAGAATGACCAGTGTGCAGCTGAGAAGAATGTGTATCCTGCTGTTGTAGGGTGGAGCACTCTGTAGATATCTGTTAAGTCCATTTGTTCATGGATTTGATTCAGTTGATATTTCTTTGTTAATTTTTTGTCTAGTTGATCTATTTGTGACAGTGGGGTAGTGAAGTCTCCCATTATAGTTGTGTTGGTATTTATATGATCTTTCGTGATCCTTACTATTTGTTTTATGTAGTTAGGTGCATCAATATTTGGCAGGTAAGTATTAATGATTGTTATTTCTTCCTCTTGGAGTTTTCCCTTGAATAGTATATAATGACTTTTTTGTCCCTCTTGATCAGTCTTGGTTTGACGTTCACTTTATCTGAGATTAGGATAGCTACCCCTCCTTTTTTCTGGGTTCCTGTTGCATGAAATACTGTTTTCTATCCTTTGATTTTTCAGACTATGAATTTCCTTTTGGGTTAAATGTGTCCCTTGTTTGCAGCATATTGCTAGATCTTCTTTCTTGATCCATTCTGCTAGTCTGTTTCTTTTGATTGGTGAGTTGAGACCATTTACATTGATGGTTACAGCTGTTACATAATGACTTATCTTTGTCATAGATCTTTTCTGTTGTCGGTTTTGTATTTCACCTCAGTTTAACTCCTTGTCTTACTTGGTGGTTTCTTTTTATTAGTATCCTTGTAATTATAATTTTCCTTTTCCTTTTCTACAATAACCTTCAAAATATTTTCTAGAGGTAGTTTGGAGGTCATAAATATCTTCAGTTTTTCTTTATCATGGAAGTATCATATTTCATTGTTGAATTTGAAAGATAGTTTGACCAGGTACATCAGTCTGGGTTGGAGATTGTTTTCTTTTAAGGTTTGACATATTTTGCTCTAAGCTCTCCTTGATTTACGGGTTTGTGTTGAGAAATCTGCTGTGATTCTGATGGGTTTATCTCCAGAGGTGATTTTTTCTTTCTCTAACAATTTTCAATATTCCGTTCTTTGGTTGAATGTCTGGAATTTTGATTAGTGTAGTCTAGTCTAGTGTAGTCTTGGCGTACATTTATTTTGGTGAGGGGTAATTGGGGTTCTATATGCCTCACTTATCTGTATGTCAAGTTCTGTTCTCATGCTTCGGAAATTTTCTGTCATTAGTTCTGTAAATAATCTTTTTAGATCCTTTGCGTTGTCCCCTGGTTTTTCATTCACTCCAGTCACTCTTATATTGTTCTTCTTTGTGTCATCTTGCAACTGCTGTAGTGATTTTTTCATAGTCTCTAGCTATTTTTAAGAAGTCTTTGTTTTCATTGCCACTAACTGCCGACATGTCTTCCAGGGCTGAGAGTCTATCCTCGCTTTCATTCCATCTACTGCATATACTATCAAGGAAGTTTTTGATTTCTTGGCTGTTTGGATCTGTTTCATGGGTTCCATTTCTTTACTAAATTGAATGTTCAAGTTTTCCATTGTTTTCCTAGGCTCCTTTTTTTTTTTAATTTGTGTCTACCCTGAATTCACTAAGCAGGTCTTTCACTATGATTGTCATCTCTTTTTTAACTTGGGAAATTATTTCTAGTCTGATGTTCTCTATAGCTTAGCCTATCTGATTTTTAACTTCTGCTGCTATCATTTCTGAAAGTTTGGTTGAGTATCTTTTGATTTCTTCTATGTCATTGGCCTCTGAATTTGTTCTGAGTGGGCTGGGGGGCTGGGGTTGTGTTTTACCTCTTTGTCTTGTCATTTTCTTTGTATACATATTTGTTTCTCCCTTTTACCTTGTTCTCCGTGTTGATTTTATATTTTGTTTGTGGGAGGTTACATTGAGAAAGTATCAGTGCTCCTCTAGGAAAAGTCTGTTCTTATGGTTTCTTCTAGGTATATGCAGTTCTTGGCTCTTGTGTCCTTAATGTCTCCAGAACTTTTCTCAGTGACATGGGTATGGTTGGCTCTAGTTGTTACTGGTGACTTGGAAAAGGAGAAGGAAAAAGAAAAGAAAGAGGAAAAAAAAAAGGAGAGACAGTTCAAGACAGAGTCAGCAGTGTCTTCAGTCTTAGATCCTTTGCATGTTAATGGATTTTGACCCTGCCAGTGCTCGCACACGTGGGAGACCCATGATGGAGTCGCTGGTGGCCTGGGCATGGTCTGTGCAGCCCAGGACACTGGCACTCACCATTCCGAGATGTTCTACTCCATTCATTTAACATACATTATATTTAGAGCACTTGCAAACTATTGTTCCAAACTATTTTCTATTATTTTTCAGAACAGTCTTGTATTTAAAATATTGGGTTTATTATTCACTTTTTTTCACACACTCTGCATTTTATCCAAAATATTTTTAGCTATACAGTGCAACACCAGAACTTATTATTTTAAATTCAAAAAATGCAGTCCAATACAAATTCTTAAGGAACTATAATAGTCATTTGGATTTTTGTGGGAGTTTTTCAAGAGAGATTACTTCCTAAAGATAAAAACACACCTTTCATTGAATTTCACTTCTTAAAAGATGAACTTCTTAAGAAATGGAATTAATATTCAGAAATTAGAGTTGTCACCCTTAGATACAAAGTTCTTTGATCAATATTCAAATCAGTCAGATTTGATCAAATAAGAAGAACATAAGAAAAGAGATGGTAGTAACAAAAAGACAAGAAATAGAAAAAACTAAAGCAAATTTTATGATTTGTTTATTTTGAAAATTTTAAATCAACAATGAATGAAAACATTTACCTCATGCTTTTTCTTTGGGATTGCAGAGCTATGCTACTCTACAGAGGAAATGGATTTCATTTTCAGATCCAATTACCAAGCTTCCTCTGAGGGGTCTAGTAAGAGGCTGAGAGCTCAGTTTGGAATAAGAAGTTACCCTCTAAACACTACTAGGAATAGAAAAAAGATAAAAGCAACTTGAGAACTTAGCATCCTAAAGCTCAATATCATTGAGTTTCACAGACACGTATTTAATTTGGAATATTTTCTTGAGCTACAGGACACACAATCTTATTTAGGGGGAAAGACATGTGGTCACTTAAAGAAGAATGAAGTAATTGGCAAAACAGAATTCCCAGGGCAGGGTGGGAGGATTGAAACTGCATGGAAAAATTCATAGGAATGCAGGGGGTGACCCTTGGAAGAGAGACAGCTGACTCTAGTTATGCACATAGTGCTTCCAAGACAGGAACCTCTCTAAGCCCCTCACATCTGTTAAGCCCTGTTCAGCCATCAGCCCTATGCAGTCTGGAAGATCTTTATCCCATAGTAGAGATAAGAAAATTGAAGTTTAGGAGTAACATATAACTGGGCCAGGGTTGCACAGCTTCTATACATGAACTAACTGGGACTGAATTCTGGTGGTCCAGGCCCAGAATCTGGGCATTTAGCACCATTCCTGCTGCCTTCTGTCCTGAAAATCAGTAACAGATCCTCTGACAGCTCTGAGGTGGTCCTGCTCCAGAGCTTGTTTTTATTGGCTATCTTTGGAAAGATGCAGGAAACCGTGCTATTTCAAGATCAACTTTGAGTTGTAAAATTCTGAGGACAGGGCCTCCCAGAATAAGGAAATGCTCAAGAGTGGACAGTGAGCAACCAAATAACAGGAAATGTCAGGATGAAGAGAGCTAAATGCATATTGTTAAGTTCTGGACTTGAAAATCTCTTGGCAAATGTTAAAGAAAGCATTTTTATCTCTAGTCACTCCTATTTCAGTGCTCCTGTCTCCCACCATCTCCAGATCCTCTTCCCATCTCCACATCCTTCACTATTTGAAGATCAGATACTTGGAGGTGTGTTCTTCAACTGGGTCATTGAGTGAATTCCACAGCCCAGCCAGTTTTGTTGGGTCCTTATCATATAACCACATCTTTGAAATGCAGGTAGTCTGAAAGTACTGTATTAAAATATTTCCATGAGTTTATTACTAAATATAAATTAGTATCATTCCTAGGGAGTCCACCAGTCCCTAAAATAGCAGAGAAAGAATAAAGACATGTCTCTGCCTACTGCCTAAGGTACTGCTCAGACAGGGCAATGAAACTGGAGTGTGGTGACCACACTGTGACATTGTGTTTTTCAGAAGATGTGGACTCAGCCATGGTGGTAAAGTAAACCATCACAAAAAGGAGAAGAGTCCAGAGGGCAGAACACCAAGCAAGTCCATGCTATTCAACAGTGCAACCAATGAATAACATGACTTACTAACCTGTAATGCTCTGAAACTGGCAAAAAGTGACAAGATAATAAAGAAAAAAAAATCAAAATTTAGACCAGTCAAACATAAGGAAATATAATGAGCTATAATACCTGGGGTAAATGTAAAGATCTAAACTCCATCTATCCAATACACATTTATATTTTTAAGCCATTATTCAAACAACTTGTTTTACACAGACCTGGGCATTATTCTGTGCTTTGGCTTAATAAGCACAAAATTTGATAAAACCATTAAGTAAATGCATGACAGAGACTGTCTGACTTTTCTTATAGTGTTGATAGATCATATTTGGATCCAAGCATTCAGCTCTGAGCCCTGATATTAAAAGGGACATGAATATTGCAGACTGTTTGCATAGCAGGGGAAACGAAAAGAGATTCAGATTCTGGAATGTTTACATTCATGTGTCCATGATTCCAAATACTTACTAAAAAGCTCTAATGCTGCAAAACAATTGTGTTTTGCATTTTCCCATTGCTGGGACAAAATACTTGACAGCCACACCTTAAAGGAGAGGTTTACTTGGCACCTTGTTTCCGAAGGCTCAGTTCCTGGTCAACTGGCTCCAAGACAGAAACATCACAGGAGACAGCCTGATAGATGAAAGCCGCTTAATCACGGCACCAGGAAATGGAGCCACAGAGTGAGCAGAGGAGCAGAAGTGAGAATGCATCCTTCCAGCTCACGCCCACAGTGACACATCTCTTCCAAACAGGGCCCATCTTCTAACAGCATGCGCGACCGTGAACTCATCATCAGATGACTCCACTGATGTTTGCCGCACCCTAAGAGCCAATCACCTTCCAAAAGCCCGCCTCCGAGCACATGAGGCTTTTGGGGACGCTTTGGATACAAATCACAACAATATCCATCGTACATAACCAATTACCTGCTCTCATATTCATTGAGAATGCCCGTAGTTATAAGAATCCTTGGAGAAACTAAAAAAAGTGGTTAAAATGAGAAATGTCTTTGAGAACCTGGCCTGTTCCAAGTTTCTCCGTTTCATGTTATTTTCATCGTTTCGTTTTCTGTCATCTCAAAGTTCCTGAACCCTCAACTCCATGCTGGCATGTCCCCATATTGGCTGCTGGAATTACGCAGGAGCTTTAAGATAATGGTGATGTTCAGATTCTGTTCAAAACCATCAGAATCTCCTGGCTGGGTCCAGACATCAAATGGTTTCAGCTGATCCCCAAAGTCATCCCCAAAGCAGCAGAGGTGGAGCATGTCCACCATGAGCCAGGGGGTGTGCGAGAAGGCCGGTCATCAGCGCCAGCCCACCCGAGACCCTGGGGGTGGGGATGGGCCACATGTCCACGCCCGCACACGCTTCCAGCCCTCCGCAAGTTGCTTCCACCTCTTGCGGCACGGTGGCCTCGTGGAGACCTGTGCCCTCCACCTCCCTTTCTTACCTGTGCTGCCTGCTTTTCATATATCTTTCGAATTCAATAATTTGTCCATCCAAAGAATGCCCACTTATGGTTGGTTTTATTTATGTTTTGTGGCAATGGAGTAGGTCAAAAACATGTGCACAGAGACAGATAATTTGGAATTCAAGTTAGACTTTCATCTCCTAAAGTATCCTAAACTCCCCCGTCACAGCCTGCACCAGCCCACAGGCTCCCAGGCTCCCAGCCTCTCCACTCCAGGCCTTCCATCCTCACGTTCATTCCTTCATCTTTTCTCTCATTTCCTCCCCAAAATAGACTTTAAAGTTTGATCTCACAGAGGAACAGGGCTGGCACTTGCTGTCAGGGACACGAGTAGACTTCTTTCACTTTTACCCAAGGTCTGGGGGCATTTTCTCAAAACCAGCCTGATCCTAAGAGTAACTGTGCTACCAGTAGTTAATAGGATAAAATGTTCATTTTGTTATATCAGTTAAATAAACAAAAACTTGAATAAACTAATTTCTCTATTATACATTGCAATAACTTTATGCTGGAAAAGAGACTGGTTGCTATATAATGATGATTTATGTCCCTCTATGGGTAGGTTATAAGTGTCTTCTACAAATATTCTCTTAAATTATTTGAGCCACATCTTCTTACCACAGACTTGGCTTTCAGGGTAATTTTCCTTTTGCATCCCAAATTAAATATGCTAGATTAACAGATTATAGAAAGGATTTTAAAGAGATAATTAGCCCTTCCCCTCCCCTGTCCTCCCCTCCTGTCCTCTCTTCCTCTTCTATCTCTCTCCCTTCCTCTCCCTCCCCTCCCTCCTTCCCACCCCTCCCTCTCTCCCTTCTTCCTTCTTTCCCTTTCCCCCCACTTTCCTCTCTCCTTTTTAGCCCGGGAGTACACTTCCTAGTTCTTCAGTTAAAAATATTTAATTTTGAGTCATGATAGAAATCCTACAATGACTGATTATATGCTATCAAAAACTCTTAGAGGAAGGAAGAATGAAGCTGCCCCCAGGGACCCTTTCCCATCGCGGCGTAAGGCTGAAGTTGGTGCTGAGGCTCTGCCGATAGAGATACACATATCAAGGAACAAGGGCACTCAATTTTCTGGCTGATGCTGAGATCAACGCTTGGAAGCCAGTGACCTCTGCATCTGAGGAGGACACTGGAGCCTCACAAGCAAGCCTTGTCCCCTTAAATGGTGACCAAGTCAATTATCCAGTGAACTAGGACACCAAGGTGACCTGGGTAAATGTCAGCTGGAAGCCCAGGCTCTCCATATCACTGCTCATCCTTACTAAATGAATAAATACATTGCACAAACCATATCAGAATTCCAGAGCAATGCCATTTTCTGATTAAAAGGTCTTGCTTTGATGTTGTACAATCCCTTTCGATGTTGAGTCGAACACTTTTGTGTTTATATCCAAAGACCTCTTCGGGCAGTCAATAGACAGCTTTCAACCTCTGTATTTATGAAGGTATGAACTTTATATCAATTAGCTGCCACCCGGTTATCATAAATATTTCAAGCTACTGCTCACTCTGCTTCACTTTTCCATAGATGAAGAGAAGCAGCCTCACAAAGATGGTGAAACAGACACAAAACAGAATGTAAATGGAGACGACACGATTCAGACGGGATGGGCTATTTGGTTAGACTTTGCTTCTGGTTCATTTTGCCAGCCCATTGCTGGTACATGTTTCCATCCATGGGCTCTAGAATCAGAAAATAATTTACTTTTCCCCAAAGTAAACAACAATAAAACTCACAGGCACAATTAGCATCCTTGGACCTGCTGGATGGGTGGAGCTCCTCCTGGGGGGGGAAGCTACCCAGACAGCAGCTTGGCGGGGTTCAGACACGTGGAGTTGGGGTGGAGACAAAGTTTACGGTACATTCCGGCTCTGCTACTTACTGCCGAGGGGCATAAGGGGCAGCAACATCCTCACAACATATATCTTCATCACTTCTCAGATACAAAGAATTTTGTATGTCCGAGAATTCTCATAAGACGAGATTGGGGTGTGGAATCGGATGGGCTTGGGTGGGACCGAGGCACGGACAGTGCTCAGCACCCACAGCTGTCACCACGCTCCGCAGGGAAGTGGGCTGCGAGACCTTGGCCTGCTCCCACCCCTCCTCCTGTGACGGGAGTCTACTCACTTTTAAGCCGCTTCACCGTGGTGACCATGACCACGTGACAGCTGGAGCTTTGGTGTCAACGGGGTTTAAGAGATCTTTCTGTTCCTGGGTGGCCTGGCTTTGGTTTGGGGACGAGGTTAGTAAGGTTCGTGGGGCCCACTCTTCAACTTCCCGTCATTTATCATTCTGCCTCTATCAAAAAATATGGGAATGAAAAGCCCAAGATGTCAAAAAGGTTTCCACCCTCTTGGAACCAGCACACCCAGCTGTGTTCACACAGCTCGGACTAGCCACCGATCACTGAAATCGATCCCCAGTGACCCCCCAAATCTTCTTCCACTGCAGAACGAGATGTTCAAAATAACAGCACACTAGATGCTGGTTAGGGGAAAAATCCAAATGATGTTCACAGAGCCGTTTCAGGAATTTTCCATCATTAAATTAATAAATGTGTGCAGCCTTTTTTGCTGCTTTTCTGAATGATGAATCTATTAGTTTCTTAAATGTCTACTGTGGTATTATGCAGGGACATACAGTCTCATTTTTCTATGTGTGAAATGATTATGTTTTGTTTTAACTTGCTGACAAATCCAGCAGTTCCAGCATAGTTAGTAACTTGCCATTTGTTACCTAAGGAAAATTACAATAGTCTTACAATAGCATTCTTAAAGACAAGAAACTTGAGTCATGTGCAGGAAAATGGGCGTGCCTCCAGACCATAATGCTAAGTGAAATAAATCAGACACACGAGCTTAACTATCACATGGTTTCTCTTATATGAGAAACACAAATTATAAATAAATAGCGAAATGAAAGATAGATCATAGGAAGTAGGAACAAACTTTAGCAAATGGGAAGGGAACCAAATGTTGAAGGAAGGAGAAGGGAAGAGAGGCGGTAAAAAGAGAATTTAGGTGTGCTCTGCACATGTACCATCTCCACAAGAGGAATGTAATCAGTATGTACTGCAAACATATACTAATAATAAATAAAAATTGAAAAAAAAGAAAAGGAATGACTTCAAACAAGTAACAACCTTAGGTCTGAATATGGGAGCTATCCGTAAATATTCTCATTTTCATTATATAATTAAAGAGACTGAGAGAGAGATGATGGAGTGCGAGACTGTATATGCAGAACAAGTTCTTTTCCAGAGGTTCGCTGGTGGGCGCAGGATCCTGGTCTTAGGAGCACCTGCCCGTAACCCACTTCACCTCTAGGCCGAAGCTCCTCACAGGCCTGGGCCTCTCTGCAGCAGTCTGAACTGCTGTGGAAATACTCTCCAACAGTGAAGACTAACAGGGTTATTCATCACCCACAGAGCCAGGTCAGAAGTTCGCCCGGTTCAGGAGGCTTTTGAAATGACTAGATTAAAATGGTATCCAGGAGGGCAAGAAACAATAACAACAAGAATAAGGTGGATCATTTTGGCCAATGAACTTTGTGCACTGAGTAATATATTTGTTCTACCATCTGCAGTGTCTTTCTAATACAGTTTAAATAACTGCTTATGCTTCTTCTCAAAAATAATATTTGTGATTGTAATTCATATCCCAGAACATTACCCAAAGAGAAAATGGGCTCTGCTGAGGAAATAAAAGAAGTACACAAAAGCTAAATCTGTTTGAATCAATAAATTGTTTTGAAAAGGTAGAGTCTAGAGACACAGAAAATGATTAAACTTCATGACTAAGTAGGGATTATCTCAGGAAAAAAACAATTGGATTGTATCTGAAAATAAATTTGTATCCTTCATCACATTACCACCAAAACAGAAAAAAAAGCAAAACAGCCACTAAAAAATAAAAAAAACTGTGATAATTTTAATCAATGTCTTAAAAGTATTTGATGACATTGAATACCAAATTCATAACAAAAACAGTCCGCAAAGAGTAAAAAGAGTTCCCTGTATCTGATAGAAGGATCCATGAAAAACTTACCATCGGCAGTACAGGTAACGGCAAAATGCCAAATGTCTTCCTCCCAGACCGAGAGCAGCCCAGCGAGGCCCCTTACCACATTCGTTTCACCTTTCACTAGAGGCCCTGACTAGTATGGTAAGACCAGAAAAACATTTTAAAGTTTCAAGTTAAGAAAATGCTAAAAAACAAGGCATCATTTCAGATAACACGATTCTTTGTGTAGAAAACCTAAGCAATCTAAGAAAGTAGTGACTAGAATCAGTGCAGGATACACGGTCAGCAAGTGAAAACGGATTTTGGTTTTATCTATTCACTGCAAACTTACGTTCATCAAAAGACTTCATGAAAAATATGAAGCACTAAGACACGGCAGGGAGAAAATATCTGAAAACCGAGTTTGGAACAAAGAACAAGTATCCAAGATGGATGAAGCACTTCTCTAACTCAGTAACAGAAATATAAGAAATTCAATTTTAAAAAGTCAAAATTCTGACACTTCATTAAAGAAGAGATGCATTGGGAAGCATATGAAATAGTGCTCATCATAATCAGATACAAAGAACTGACAAAATATTCTCTCCATGGGATTAAAAAAGACCACAAAATTTATAAATTTTGCTTATAGTAATCAAAAACATACCTAATATTAGAAAGTTATAAATAGTCCTAAAATTTTCTTATAAAGATTTTCCCTTAGAATATATGTCTACATCCAGTGTCATGTTGTTCTTTTTATGGAAAATGTCAAATATAATTGACATACACCAGTTTTTTTGCAAATGGAAAAAAGTCATAGAAATGAATTCAAACACTGAGCTGGGCAGACACTAGCAATTTATTAAAATCTGTAATTAAATTCTGAAAACCAAGCAAAAACAGCAATAGAAAAGAATTCCCCCAGGTACCAACGCTTAGGTTTCAAATGCTGAGAAATCCTTTGCCTCACATCGTACTGGGTTGTTTTTTATTTTACTTAACAAGATAGTCCTATAAACTTTCAGTTAGATGGAAGGAATAAGTTCAAAGAATCTAGCCTGCATCTAGATGAATACAGTTGATGACAACATATTGTACACTTGAAAATTAGTAAGATTACAATGGCTGAGATGTTAAGTATTCTCGTCGCAACCGATAAGCATGTGATGCAATATTCATTATTCTACAATAGATGCATTTGGCAGAACACCATGTTATACACCTTTAATATATTCAAATTTTGTCACCTTGAGTGAACAAAAGAATAACAATAAGGAAAACGACAGCTCTCTGTTATTAAACTAGAGTTCAAGGATGCCAGCGTGTGTGGCGTCGAGGGGATGCCAAACATGAAGAGCAGAGGGCCACAGGCCCACCCGAAGTTCACACACACCCTCTTAAAGGATGTCCTCACATTTTGCCGAGTTCTGCCATGTGGAAATTTAGGTGCGATGTTGAATAGCTTCTACTATTTCCAGAGAAACGGTGATCTGGAATTTCATATAACACTTTTTTTTTTTTAATTTTGAAAAATAGTACCCACTCGTGTTTTTAGAGCACAAGGATGATTAAAGAAATATTGCATAGGTAATATTGCTCAAATGAGCAATTTTATTAAGCTTTTTTTTAACGTGGAGAGATGCTGTGTAAACATTTCTTTAAGATCTTCTAAATAGTAAGAGTTTTCTTTCTAATTAGTAGCAATTTTTAAAAATTGCTTCGTCAGCTAAAATGATACCTTTTAAGTGGTTTTTTTTTTTCACTTTTTTAAAAGTTCTGTGCAGTTCTCACTGTTTCTAACAATCATTTACATAATAATGTCAGTTTCTGTAAGTACAAGTAGGGCAGTAATTCAAGAATATAACGAACGATGGTACTATAGAAAGGCCTATTGATCATTTATGGAAAATCAAAATAAGAAAAAAAATGTCAAAATCATAAATATTTGTTGTAAATTTATCTAAACCTCAGTCACAAGGTTTTCTTCCTGACATTTACTCATAATTGTTGTATTATTATGCAGTCATTTAAAATAATATCAAATATTTTATATTTCACTATTTTAGGATACATGTTAAGCAAACAAACATTTTCATAACTTAAAATAAGACACCAGTTCACAATAAATAAGATGCTTTAAATTCACACATTTTTTTTAAAATTATGATTAAATTGTAATTTGTATCAATTATGATATATTATAAAAACTATTAAAAACCAAATATGAAAAACTAAGAGAAAATAGAAATCTCACATTGAGATAATGGTCAAAGTTTTAACTTCAAAATCAAGTGAGCAGGGCTGGGGATTTAGCTCAGTGGTTAAAGTGCTTGCCTTGCAAGCACAAGGACCTGAGTTCGATCCCCAGCACCAAAAAAAAAAAAAAAAAAAAAAAAAAAAAAAAAAAAAAAAAAAAAAAAAAAAAAAAAAAAAAAAAAAAAAAAAAAAAATCAAGTGAGCAATGTAGATTCGTATAATGTAAAATAAAAGACTCTTAAGATTCTCTATTTAAAAATAGAATATAGAAAAACAATATCATAGTCGTGCTTTGGAAATCAAGCAAAATAATGAAATAATAAAATTTAAAAGTAATTTCATATGAGAGTTTACAAAACAAGAGATAACATTTCCGGTGGTTTTAAGTGTGGGAGAATGTGTACCCAATTTGCATTAAAGAAGAAGAATGCATGATAACGGCATCAGAAACATCACAATATAAATTTAAATGTTAATGCCTTTTTATGAGAAAAAAATGTCATCTGTAAATAAGTCAAAATACAAAGAAAACTTTCTTTTTAAGCTATTTTTTAGATGTGCAATTTTGTTTATTCGTTGGTAAGGGTTCTGGAGACCCCTATTTATAAGATTCCATCTATAAAGGTTTATACCAGCATATTTGTGATTAAACAACACCAGTGCACAATAGGTACTCAAGGACCATTGTTTAAATAAATATTTGGTAGAAGGTTTATATAATTAAATTCATGAAAAGGGGTCCTGGAAAAGTATTTAGATAATAATATTTAATTTGTTTGCAAATGTGCTTATTTTCATGTGTTTAGCATAATTTGTGCAGTCCTTCTGGTAATATATTTAAATTTGTAGCTTCCAATTTCATTAGTGATACCAGGCATTTCATTTTTAGTATTCATATAAACCTCCCAAAATGATTTTCTTTTCAGTTTTGGTTTTCTCTAATTAATTTCTTCCAGCTTTTCTTGAACATACTTGAATACTTTGATAAGTCAAAGATAAAAATTGATTATAAACTTAAAATGTACTTTATTCATAGAATATCCACCAAAATCCTGTACTAAGAATATATTGAAATTTTACAGCTTATTATCCTAAGATTAAAGGAAATACTTTTCCATAGAAGCTTACTTAAATTTGGCATTTTAACCTAGTACAGTAGTATTCTTTTATGCAATGCTAACATGAATTTTCACAAAGCGTTTGATTATTTAGAAAGAAAAAACTCTGGGTAGATCAGAGTGACTGATACCACCCTTTGGCCGATTTAAGTGACTGATGGATTGAGATTGTAATTTGGTGTGGTGAACATCTACCGCCCACAAACATCAGAAGGTTGTAGTAGTTTTTCTATAAATTCACCAGCAGCAACTAAGACCCAGCAAACCAGAATTAACCTTGACTCTCTTCTCTCTCTCCCTTTCCCTCTCCCTCCCTCCATATAAAAATATATATACATATATATGTATACACGCAATCATATATATATATATATATATGTATATATATACCATAGGTGAAAGGAAAAAAGTGGGAATAATAATGCAAAACTCTGTTAATAATAATAAAGGAAAACATATTTAAGGTGTGGGAAAAAAAACCTTTGATAACCACACATGATCACTGACCCTCTTACTAGTTCTGACAGCCTCCATCAGGGTTTTGTCTTGACCGATGTATAAATATATTTATATAGGGTTTCGGCATATTGTACTAGAGGGTATTCCTTTTCCCTAATCTCTAAAACAAGGAGAACACAGTTTTTGTGATAATCTTTTACAAAACAAAGAAATTATTTTCCAAAAAATATTTTCCTTTAGTGTTTATTATGGAGGCAAAACTAAAACATAATTACCCTGAACTTCCTAGTAGACAGCTTCAACAATTACCAATGTTTTGCCTATATTCTTTCGCCTAATACTACAAAACACTTTTGAAATTTATTTTGAAATATGTATAAAGGCACTGGAAGTTTCAAAATAAGAATAAAAACAAAACATTACTATATACAAAGAAATTCCGTGAGCTCTTCTTCCAGTCTCCTGCAATAGAAACATTTTCACAATCTATCAAAATCAGAAAACTGAGAGTGATAATTCCACAGGGAGTTTTAGATTTGATCAGTTTTACAAATACTTTGTGTGTGTGTGTGTGTGTGTGTGTGTTCTATGCTATTTTATCACGAGTGTAGCTTCATATAACCACTACCAAGATACAGAGGTACTTGATTGTTCCTTGTAGTAAGTCTTTACTGCCTCAAATCTCTGCTTCTCTATGTCTCATATCCCCAGAAACCAATAATTTGCTATTTATCTCTATAATTTTATTTCACAGATTTTATAGAAATGGAGTCACGTACAATGCAATCTTTCTAAATTGGGTTTTTTTTTTTTTTTTTTTTTCTTCACTCAGCCTAACTCCTTTGAGATCCCATTCAAGTGCTGGATGAATCCATCATCTGTTACTTCTCAGAGTGGAGTCCTACTTCCTGGTGTGGTTGCACCACAATTTGTGTAAGCATTCATCACTGAAGGCCACCTCGGCCATTCAGCTTTTAGCTAAGAATGCCCACGAGTGGCCTTGCTGGGTCATGTGCTAAGCTTGTGTTTAGTTTTGAAAGAAACCACTGAACTGTTCTCCAGAATGGTAGTGACATTCTACAACCCTAGCAACAATGTGTGAGTGATTCATGTTCTCCGCATCCTCACCAGCACTTAGGGTTATCCTTGTGGTTTTTTTTTTTTATTATTATTGTAGCCACTCTGATGGGTGTGTAGTGATAGAGCTCTCTGACTCTCATTTGCATCCCCACTGGCTACCAGATGAAAAAATATTTTTAATTTTAATAATCCTGCCCAATTCACCTGTGATTTATAAAAAGTGGACTTTTTATAATAGTATTTGTAAAAGTAGCAGTCACATTTATAGTTAGGATCAGTGAGTTTTCATATAGTTAAGAGGAAGTTTAGGTAATTCTCTTGTATAGTTCGTTTATTAGCGTTTTGTGTTCTTCTTCCTAAACAGTGTAGAGCTTTTGCATATTTCTTACTATATTCTAATTGTGTATGATGGAAAGAATGTGGATAAAGAGGAGAAGAAGGAAGAAGAAAAATACATCTGAAAACTCATCTTTAAGCAATAATCTGATGCTTAATTCACATGTAAATTTAGACAAGGCATTTAGGGAGATACACAATGGATGTATATTTGTGCATAGAAGTCAGCCTAGAATTGCTGTCATAAGGTGAGGTCTTGAAGTGGCCCAAAGAGATGCACTATTACCGTGTCCTGAGATGTGGATCATAGAGCGTCACTTGGTTAAAGCTAACGTGGCTGGATCTGAGAAGGCTCTTCTGCCCTCTGGTGTCTCATGCCCAACCACCCGGAGAGTGGAGGTGTGTTGGCTGAACGCACAAGGACTGAGGCAGATGGGACCCAGAGTGTGGACGTGGGCCGGGAGGAGCAGGCTGGGAGATTGCCGGAAGGTCCACACTGCGGGGAAGGTGGCCGACCTAGATCATGGACAATGAAGTGGATGAAAATGGAACAGGAAAAGGGTATATTTAGAGAGCAAAGAGATAAAGCAATTAAAGCAACTGAGGAGCTTCAAGCAAAAAGCCTGCTAAGATATAACAATACTCAAAAAAAAAAAAATCTAGGAAGATAATGTATGGAAGAAGTTGAAAAAGAGAAATTATATTTTCAAACTGTTAGGACAATCTTGGGGAATACCGAGGTCAAGGCATCAGTCTGGCCTGGGAGCTTAGAAGAGCGATGAGAGCTGGAACGGTGGCGTATGGAGCAAAGTAGTGTTTGATAATGATGACCGTTCCCACACGTGCTTCTTGGTTGCTTAAAAACAGTAACTGACTGTATTGTTCCAATACCCTATGAGGAAGGTTGTATTAAAATTCTAAATTTACCAATAATGGAATAGTCAGATGAGGGCTGAGGGCCTGGAATTCTGACCTGTGTCCCCGGAAAACCTTTCTGGGCACTCTGGCCTACCGGCCA
Organism: Hystrix cristata; assembly: GCA_004026905.1. Lineage (NCBI taxonomy): Eukaryota > Metazoa > Chordata > Mammalia > Rodentia > Hystricidae > Hystrix > Hystrix cristata. The sequence continues at coordinate 15,275 of PVJO010001976.1, read as the reverse complement.
ATTTTAGCATTACCAATTTTCTTCAAAGTATTTGTCCAGGACACCTGGAGGAATCACAGCTGAGGCATGGTGGTGGAAGGCTGACATGAACAAGGCTAAAGGAGCCTTAATGAGCACAGCGACCATGGCGTGCTTTCTAGTTTGTCCCTCTGGGAGCAGGGCCTGCTGCTCTGTTACCATTAGTGTCCTGAATAGGAGAAAGATCCGAGTTGCTGCTAACAGGAGAGATGCAAACACAAAAGAGGAGCGTTTAGTGAGAAGAGAAAGCTTAACACCCGTATTCACAGGACTGGCGGAAGCGAAGGGTTGAATGAGATGAATGGAGAAAGCATCCCCTGAAACAGTGTGGTGGGGCAGAAGAGAGTGTCCACGCCGGACGCTGGGGGCGGAGAGGAGGGAGGGCGGCTTCCCCGGCAAGGCCAGAGACCTGCTGAGCCTGGAGGGTGGCCCCTCATAGAGCTGTCTGTGCAGGGCGATGAAGGGCGGGGGGAGAGGAGCAAACAGGGAGAGTGAGTGCAGACTGGGTCCCCACCTGCTTCCGGTGCGGGTTGGCTTAGGAGAAAGAACTTTGGAAGCCGGCAGAGAGCTGTAGAGGTTGCAGAAGCGGCCGTGTGTGAGGCTTCTTAGGAGCGCCGGGATGGGTGTCCCCGCCTCAATGGCCTGCGCTGGACCAAGACGGCAAGACGGAGGAGCAGAAAGATCCGGGTGGTGGAGAGGAAGCCTATTTGTTGCCAACCTCATTAGCACTGCTCATCATTATAAACAGATAATTTGCAAGGAGATGAAAGAATACAAATTCATGTTGCCAATACTAAATATTTAACTAATGAAAAATATAGGTTCTGAATTGGCTGTGAAAATCTCAAATAATGAGTTAAATTTTAAGTACTCTGTGCCCTGGAGACGATGTTTCAATTTCTGATTTGCCAGATGGGATGTGAGTCACAGTACAGGAAATAACGCTGGATTTCAAATTATTTTGCTTACACAAAGGATGAGGACCTTCTGAAACCAGTCACCCTGCAGATGAAATGAAAAGCCACAGGGAGGCAATTAGAAGAGCGCGACTGTGCGCGCTGGGCGGACCCCAGCCCTGGACGAGGCTGGTCAGAGCCCTGCACGGCACAGGCAGGCGCTCCATCCTGCCAGCGCCTGACTGCGGAGGGCAGATGGGAAGACCATGTGGAGGTTTCTCTAACTAACAGTGTGGACTCTTCAGGGGAGAGAGAGCCGCACGGCTGCAAAGCCCTCAGACTTTCCCGACTACCCTCCTACTTGCCACTTCTTCTTCGGAGGCACATATGCTAGGTTGGAGGACTGTAAAGCCTCAGTGTAAAGTACTGTGTGCTGATCCTTCGGGGGTCACACTGCTCAGAGCAAAGAGAAGTTACTGAGTGGTGTGCGTACGCAATAAAGACTTCAGAATACGGCTTATGGAATCACAGGCCACACTGTCGGTTCCAAAATGGGTGCGACGAGGAACGCGTCTGAATCATAGCTCTGGAAGCTCCAGAATTTTCCTGCCCCTCCAGCAATTCCATTCACTGGTCTTCCTCCTCCTCTACCTTCCGCTGTTCCCTTGAGCAGAAGATCACCCTTTTCCAGGAAAAAAAAAAAAAAGATGTGTGTGTGTGTGTGTGTGTGTGTGTGTGTGTGTGTGACTTGACTTTACCTCCCTCATTGGTGATCAGTTTCTTTCCTTTACCTCTCAGCCGTGTTCAGTAAGTCCCACCTCACCCCTTTCAAATTTCTCCATCTTTGTCTTTCCTCTTCCTAAATTTCACGCATGGCTACCACCCATCAAATACCAAATCCTTTGCCAAAAGTCAAAACTAACTCTGCTGGCCACACTTGGTGACTGTCTTCTGATTTGGGGACACAATTCCACAGTCGCAGGACATAATTATCATTGTAACTCACCCATCCCTTCGGCTCCTGCTTTACTGCTTTCCCTGACCTCATACTCTTTCCTTCCACCCTCCCTTTCTCCCCTACCTCGCTTCTGTCTTTGTGTGTCTCTTGGCCCCTTCCTGCACCTATCTGCCCATATGTTGTGCTTCTCTGACCTCCCTGCTGCCGCCTCTTCCTCCTCCTTTCAGTCCTGCACATTCCCGGTCCCTGCTGCCCTTAGCAAGGCCCCCGCAATGCTCCCTCCAGCATCCTGGTGACCTCCTGGACTCAGTAGCCCTGGACCAGTGTCCTTTAGTTCTCTCATGTTTCCCCGCCAGTCTGATAGTTTTAGGTTGCAAGATTTTTATGCTGCTCTTGAAAACCGAAAATCTGGAAATATCGGGCCTGTGTTTCTACAGGAAGCAGCTGAACAGCACCCTTCTTGTGGGATCACATACCCCACGTTCCCTGAGCATAGTCGCTGCACCCTGCAGATACGTCTCTTGCCTGCTGCTGTGGCTGATACTGTGGTTGTCTGTGCAGAGTTAAACCTCTGTCATTAGCCCCATGAAAGGGATTTCTGTGTGAGTAACAGAGTATCGGTTTGGGTTAGTGAGTTTTTTATCAGATTAAAATGAAGTAGGAATGTTTTAATAATCCATTTTTGGATTTATGGACAATGTAATGTTTCATCTCTCTAATTAAATACCTAAACATTAGTGTTTACAAAGAGTCTTAAGCAGTATCGAATATCTCAAAATTCTATATTTGAGCATAACTTTTGCCTTTAAAAAAAGACTTTAGTTTTAGAACAAATTTAAATCCACAGCAAACTTGAATGGATGGCACAGACAGTTCCCGTGCACACCACCACCCCAGAAACACACAGCCTGCCCTGCTATGTGCGTCCCTGCCGGAGTGGTCCACTGGTGACAATTGGAGGATGTACAGTGATATACTCTCATCACCCAAAGTCACACTGTACATTAGGGCTGCCTCTTGGTGCTGTTCGTTCCCTGGGTCTGCCATTATAGTATTGTTCCCAACAGTTTCACCACACTGAAAAACCCAGTGCTCAGTCTACTCATGCCGTCCTCCCTTCCTAAACCCTAGGAACCACCATCCATTTAGTGGCTTTCATAATCTTGCCTTTTCTACAGTATCATATAATTAGTACCATGTAGCACACAGCCTTTTATAACTTTTTCACATAGTAATATGCTTTTAATGTTCCTCTGTGTCTTTTCATGAATTGACGGTTCATTTACTGAGCATTGAAATATATTCTGTGGTCCAGATGTACCACAGTTCCTTTGTCCATTTACCTACTGAAAGCCATTTTGGTTGTTTTCAGGTTTTGACAGCTGAATAAAGCTGCTGTCACATTTGTTGTTAGGTTTTCACATGAGTATTAGATGTCAGCCCATTTGGGTAACTACCAAAGTGCACAACTGCTGGATCGCATAATTTTATCTTTAATTTTTTTTTTCTTTTGGTCACAAATTTGTCAAATTGCGAAGTGATGGGAGGGGAGCTGAAGATCCCTTCTTCAAGACAGAAAGCAACAAATCCTTCTCCGAAGGTGAAATCCATCCAGAATGGATCTGTGACTGGTGAGGGCTTTCTCTTCACTTGACATCATCTTTCATTCAGAACTTGAATGCAAAGTGTTTTCTGCTGGCATACAAAGCACAGAAATGGGACCGAGTTTTCACAACTTGGTGTTGTCCAGATTTATGTGCTCCATAACATTTATCATTAATTTTTCAAATTTATATTTTTTTGTAATAACCTCCTTTCTGACAACTTAGCCAGTCAATGGTTGGTACCAGAAAGAATCAGTCAAATCACTCTTACCACATCTAAATGAAACTCTTTACTTGGTTCACTTATGTCTAGGAAAATATTTTAAAATTCTAAACAACAGCTTCTCATGCGGGCCATATTTTACTACTGAGTGCACAAATGGAGAAACACTTTCTATAATTTTTGGTTTCCCAGGAAACTTTCATTTTCAGCTATGATACGTAGTGCCTTAACTCTCTGACTTCAGTTGATAGTCTCAGATTAGAATGGGCCGCCACCTTCAAGACATTTGCTCTAGGTCCCTCCATTTCACTGGCAGGAAACCTGAGCCCATTCTGTGAAGGAGTGACCAGGGTCATCCCTCTGCCCACTAATGGCTCAACAGAACCCGCGTTCTCACTGCACCTGGATGCAGAATTAAAAGACCTTTAAGAACTTCAGTTGGGATCTTCATACCTTTCTAGCAATACTAGCATGGATCCACTTCCTGAGATAAGGAGATGGAGGGCTCTGTGAACTCGGTGCTGAGGTCGGAGGATGCGGAGCAGGGAAAGGAGGATCAGGAGGCATCTTCTCCCTGAGCCCCAAGGCTCCTGGGAATACAGCTTTGGTGCTGGTTCTTTACAGGTTACTCAGCGTTTCATCTGCTAAAGGGATAACTACATCTCAAGCTGAGATAAATTAAAAGCCCATGCGTCCTTTTTTAAGTCATTACAACTTCCTTTTGGTTTTGGGCTAATTGACCAGTCACACATAAGAACGGAGGAAAACTGAAATTTGACATGGTCTTTTAAGCACGTGTTTTAACATTTGCTTTGGTAAAGGAAACCTCACAAACAATCCCTTCCCACACTCTCTTCGGTGGTTTCATTTATTTAATGTTTTTTGGCAACCTCTGTTCACACTTATTTTTCCTGTGTGCCACTGTAAACAGCAGTACTTCTTAAAAGGCATTTCCAAATGTAAACACAGATGTTGCTTCCACCTCTCCTATTTATTTCTGTGCTGTGTGTTCCTGCGTAGGTTATTCACGGCAACTTGAGTAGCTCACAAACTCTACCACTATGGCAGGCTTCTCCTCTCTCCTGCTCTGTTCCTCGGCTCTTCTCAATAACCCAAGGATTGAGCAAAAATATCACTGAAGAAAATATTCTGCGTTTATTTGTTTGTTCTTTGTATCAAAAACCCCATCTACTTAATGCTGATTTTGTCTGAGACACAATATTAAGAAATCAAGTGATAAGTATTTCCTGTGTCAGAAAAACAATTCGAGTCTGGACAAAACAGATAAACACGTGACCGGCCTGCGTGTCCGGGAAAGGGCGCTTCAGAGCCGCTGTGTTGGGGTCAAAGGGCCCTTGCCAGGCCTGAGGGGACCAGACTCTGGCTGAGGTCAAGCTTGAACCGAGTCTCCAGCAGCACGGGTGACCCAGGAAGCCTAAGGGCCCGTATGTGCCACCTCCAGAGAGGCAGCTGCCTCAGTCAGGAGTGCAGAGGGCACAGGCAGCTGGGAGGACAGAAGAGCCCAGATGGGGCAGGCGCGCCTCCTGTGCAGGAGATGCACCCTGGTACAATTCAGTCAGGCTTATTCCACGGGGAGGGATGGAGGAGGATGGAGAAGGGCGGGTAAGAGGAAGCAAGCGCATGCGGAGGAGAAGCCAGACAGGAAGACCGTCAACGTTTTGAAGTTTCCCTGAACTTCAACACAGCTGGGAAGCTAATAAAGAAAAAATGGTTTTGATTTACTCGTTCCTAAAAGTTTAAATGAAAGTTTCTAAATAGCATGTGGACAGCGCCAAAACAGATACACAGAGAAAATAAAAGGAAGCCCAGGATTAAGCATTAATTGTTGGGGTATGAAAAAACTGGTATCTCAAATCGCAAGGCGGGATTAGTGTATATTTGTTGTTATCATTGTAATAGATCATTATTGTTAATTTATAGTCTACATTTAGAGTAGATTTTGATTTACAGAAACACTGAGCTGAAAATACAGAGTTTCCACAATCATTTCATGCTCCCTAACGCTCCAATTTCCTTTGTTAGTGATATCTCATATTAATATCACACTTTATTATAATTGATGATCTCCAGGTTGGGGATGAAATTTCAGATACAACAATCAAAACACAATCCAGGACAGAAAAAAGTTGATAATTTGGACTTCAGTATTTTTAGAAACTTCTGCTCTATGAAGACTGTATTAAACATTTTTTTTTAAAACAAGCTTTGAGTTGAGAAAATATTTGCCAAACACATGGCTGATTTAAAAAGACTGCTATCTAAAACATGCAAGAAGTTCATAGAACTCAGCAATATGAAAACAAAACACACAAACTGATTAAAACATGGGCTAGTACAACCGTAATAGACACTTCACCAGACAGCATACAGATGATTAATAGCCATGAGCTCTTTTCAAGGTTGATCTTTTCGTACTCTAGAGCTCATAAATTAAGAAGTGATGAAACTTTTTAAAGTAAAATGTAAAAATAAATAAATATAATTATTTTCTCAGCAGGCAACAAGAAAAGACTTTTCAGCCTAAACATAAAAGAAAATACTACAAAGCAAAACATAGAAAGAATGTATATAGAAAACTTCCATCAGAGACCAAAATAATATTCTACTACTCTAGTCTTATGGTACATTGTCCTTTTTTAAATTTTTTTTGCCCTTTTTTTAAAACTGAAAGAGATCAACAAATATTTACATTCTGTGATCGCCATATAGAAATAGTTATTTAGGTCCTACAAGCAAAAATATCTATATCTATATCTATATCTATATCTATATCTATATATAGATATAGATATACACATTTTTTTTTACACACAAATGTATATATATTTTTTCTTTTCTTTTTTCTGCTGAAGCCAAAGTCAGCATAAGTCCCTTGTGTGCAAAGCAAATCCTTCCTAAACCAGTTTTCTCTTCTTCTAACATCCTTTCTGTGTCTCGTGTCTTATATTCTGGAACCAAACCAAATGTTTAATTAAAAAGTGAAATGAATATTCCTTTATATCTCACTTCTTTCATCTCAACCCCAGAGAGGCAAGACTAGGAGGATGACAAGATGATAAATTAAAAAGCAAGAGGCCCAGATGTCTCTGGGGATTTGCAAACCTCCACATTTCTCTCCAGAGCACGGCTCTGTGTCCCTCCATGAGCCTCAAGAGTCCCACAGAGAGACTCACATGGCATTCGGCAGCCAGGTTATCGGTTCTTTACACGACATCCAATTACTCTCTGACTTAACACACATCTCAGACATCCTGAGAGTTGGCACCCAGCTCAGACATAACAATGGACACCCAGAGTAGATTTTGTGCTAGGAAGAGGTGAGCTCAGGCTAAAGTGCGCACTTATTTTCTCGGTCTTTTTTTCTTTAAAGATGTTTTTGCATGTCCAGTTCAATTTCTGCCAGAGGTACGCGGAATGCGGTAGATAAGCAGAGTACTGAGCTGTCCTGCCCGTGGCAAAAGAGGCCACAGAGTTCGCCAAATGGCACAAGTTATAGGCCCGAAACTCTCCAGATACTACAGATGCACAGGACGGGATGGATCTTAAACTGGGTGATGAGGATGAAAAGTTTCCCAGGTTATTAGTGGGATGTTTATTTTTCTCTCAGTGACTGTTTCTCAAGGCAGAATTATCTTAATAGTATTTTCTTCTAAAGGTTACTTACAGATTGTGTCAAATTTAGCCCTTAAATGTAAGAACAGCTCTGAGTAATGGGATTATAATCTAATCGTGGGTATTAGAGGGAAATACACTGAGTTTGTCTTCAGTATAATCCTATTTTTAGAAAAGGAATCATTTGAATCATGAGAAGACGTCTTTTAATACTTCAATGTGGGGTTTAAAACCACTTTTAAATACACATTATGACAGAACAGCTTGTTGTCGTGATTTTAATTGTCCACACAGAAGAGCAAAATTCAGAGAATTATTTTGTTAAAACGGTCCATAGCACAAAAGTTTGCAGGTGAAATAAACACAAAAGTAGTGAATTTACCATTAATACAGCCTCACATTTATCATTAGTCTTTTTATAAGTAGAAATAATTTTCATTTCTTATTTTAAAATTTCTATCTAACCAAATTATTGTTTATGAAAGTACAGCTTTCCATTGGATAGAAGAAATAGATGCAAATTGGAAATTCTTTGTATTAATCAGAACTATCATTACCACAAGGTAATTAAGCATAAGTCCAATCATATGGATTTGCATAGATATTTATAGCTGAAATCACCTATGAATGCTAGAAAAGACATTATACTCATTTTCCAGTCACAGAAACTGAGACGAACGTGCTTCAAAAATATTTCTTTATTGTGCTGTATACTGAACTTCCCAAACCCTGTTTTGTGGAGAAGTGCTACACACCTCGCCTTCCTCCACCTCAGGAGTGGGAAGAACTCTGCGTTCTTTCACATACGCACTTTGTTGCCAACTAGGTGCAAAACATTTGTAAAAATTACGCTTGCATTTTTCTTGCTTCTTACTCATTCCAGGGCCCATTCCTAAGTAGACTGTGTTTTCACAACATCTGAATGAATCTCTTGAGAGCCAACGAAGCACCAAATGGACTCGCACCTGCCCACACCCGTCCTTTGCCTCCCCGCTTCGTCTCCACTCCCAGCCCCGTCCAACCCCTGAACAAGGAGCTAGGACTCTGCAGCGGGTCCAGTCTCGGCTCCCAGCCCCGTCCAACCCCTGAACAAGGAGCTAGGACTCTGCGGCAGGTCGCAGCGCCGGTTCCACTCTTCTCCAGGGACTCACTTACTGCACACTCAGTTCTTTCCTCTGCTCGGTAGACAATGGCTCTCACGCTGTCTCTCTTGTGCTTCCTGGAGGCTCATGCCTTCCGGAGAAGGTTTCCTCTGTTTATCCACAAACGTGTGAATTTTGCTTTTTTGTGTATTCCAAGTTAAAGATGCATGTTAGAGTTCTGCACTTTCTACTGCAAGTGCAAATAATCAACAGTCTTCTAAAGGCTGCCTGGCAATCCAAAGACATCCAACTAGGAACTCTGGAGCTTGAACAAATACCAAGTTCGTATTTTGCCTGGTTCCCCCAAACAAAAGGAAAAACAACAAAGGGAATTTGTCTTCAAATTATTAACATAATCTAATTATCAACTATTAAATGCACAATGCATGTGTCGTAAGTGTGCAGAACTGTTAGACTATGTTAGACATTTAGAAACTTTTAATTTATTTATTTAGTCACTTATGCATGTAATCATTCAGTAATGTTATGTACATGTGGCAACTCCCCACAATGAATGTAATCATCAAGTAGTGCAAACATGGACTAATAAAATGAAATCTAAATTTAAAAATAAAGAAGAAGAAGAGAAAAAGACTGAATATAAACACCAGGCACGTGACATGGACGTAAGGAAAGCCAGTGTGCACTCGGCTTGGGCTGTCCACTCTCAGCTTGCTTGCTTGCTTCTGGAGCAGGGCCCTCAGCCTGGCTAGGAGACAGCCCCGCCCAGCTGCTGGGTGCCCTTCCTGAGAAGAGGGCTGTCCTGGGCCTGAAGCAGAGGGCCGTGCTCCATCAGGTAATCATGATATAACTGCAGCTTGGTAATGTCCTTCCTGTCGTGTGCAAGCCCTGGGGCACATGGCATCAGTGCACCGCGTGGAGTCCTGGAGGAGCAGTAGTCTGCACCGTGTTCCAAAGCGACTAACTTGCAATGAAACGCTGCACAAACGCTTGGGGAGCTTTAGGACTGGCAAGATGTCACAGTGTCCTCCAACTTCATGGCTGAGAGGTCGTGAGGCTTGGAGCGAGAAGAGGGCAAACAGTAACTTCTACCGAGATTTTCCAGGATTCACCCTACACCTTCCCCCTCCCTGATGTTAATCTGTAACCTTTAGCTGCCACAAAACATATCCATGACGGCCATTGCTTTCCTGAGCCCCGTGAGTCTCCCGGGAGAGTCTTCTAGCCTGAAGGTACCCTCCCCACGTGCACACGCATAAGGATGAGCAGGCCACACAGGAGAGGTGCCCTCCACCCTCGAGCCTTTTGGAAGATGCCCTGGAGAAGATGTACTACGTGGACATTGAAGAAGGAAGGAAAGGGACCCTCTTCCTAACTGCTAATGCTGGGTAGGGAGCTTCTGGTTTGATGGGTATTATTTCATTCCATCTTCATAGAGGTGTTGGATGTAGGAGCTAACATCTACCCCATTTTACTAGTAAGAATGATGCAGAGATCGAAAGAAAGAACAAGAGATTCCAGGCTATGTCAAGTGAGACCCCGGAGTCCACGCTGCTTCCAACCTGGGTCCTGGAGGCACTCTCTCCTGTATGTTGGAGACGCTGTAGAGGTCTGGGATAAAGTGCACAAGGGAGTGCTAGGAAAGGATGCTGCTGGGCCAAAATTACCACGCATGTCACATTTGGAGGTGTAATTAGTAAATGATACAGATGTATTGATATTGAATCAGGTAAAAGAGAAAAATTATTGTCTTCCAGAATCTTCTAAACTGAGAAGCACAAACAGAACATGAAAGGTAAAACTGATGTCATAATGTTACAGAGCTGAGGATGAACTACTTAGGACAAATGGCAAGAACAGTGTTATAGAAGTTCAGGTTGGGACAGGTGGCTATGAAGGGCGGAGGCGTCCACACGGTAAGGAACATTCGGCAAAGAAGCATGGATTGCATCTGCACTGGCGAGGGGGAGAAGAAGGGAAGAAGCACGCCATTTAAGAGCCAGAAGCTGTGCCGCTCACTGGGTGTAATCACAAGCCAGCCTCAGTCTCTTGCCTTTGGGGAGCTCTAATCTAACTGTGGAAAGTTGATGTGTAAACAACCATTCCGGTAAGAGATCATTGTGAGACAAGAGCTGTGAACAAAGGCTATGAACTCTGGAAAAAGAAACCAATTAAGATAGAAGAACACAGTCTTTCTAGATTGCAGCTCACTTATGTGACACAAAATCTCCGACTCAAAATGAAGCAGGTGAGTTAGATTTCCACTTCCACCCCTGAGAAAGCTGCCACTTGGACAGCTCTTCCTACCAGGGTCTGTTTTTCTCATAGGTAAAACAGAAATGCTGTTCTTTACCAATCACATTAAAAACAAAACAAAAGCAAAAAAGCCAAAACCTTGCTGTATTACAGGGATTGATGCAGAGTTTGCTATTACTGCCACGACACACGGAGGCGAAATTTCAATGAGAAATAGTATTTGACAACAGAATAGCTGGTACACATCACTAGAGGGCAGTGCCAAGGTGACAGTGAAGTGTCCTCACTGGGGAGCTGGAAGAAGCTATGTGAATCTTTAGGATTATTACTTTGAAATTTTTTTCTCTGAAAAGTCATGTCTTTGTTAAAATAAATGCAATATGCATTTTAAAAACCATTTTGAGATATAATCAACATATGAACAGTTGTACTTATTTCATATATACAATTTAATGATATTTTGAATGGACAAAATAATTCAAGAATTACCAGACCTTTCCTCTATAGTCACTATATAGACTTCTGTTTATTTATCGCAAAGATTGGTCCTACAGTTACATCCTTTCTTTCTTATGACTTTTATATTTTGACACGTCATGCTTTAGATCAACAATGACCTCCAGAGGCCCCACGCACTCATAGGTGGGGCTTTAGGAAGGTGACTGAATCATGGTGCTATTAGGCTGACTTGTGTATAGGAAGCAGTCCTGGTCACAAGAAGTATCTTTCCCTTCTCACCTCCTCCTTCTCTTGCTGCTTCCTGGCCACCATGATGTGAGCAACTTCCTCCATCAAACCCTCCACCATCTACTTCCTGCCCTGGAGCCAGCTGTTTATCTGTTGCTCGACACGTAGACTGACTCCCTATAGCTGCAACTGTGCGTCATCAAAGCAGGAGCACAGATGTCTTTCTGACATCCTGGACTCATTTCCTTCGTTTATATACCCAATAGCTGAAATGGTGAGTCACATGGTCCTTGTATGTTCAGCTTCCTCAGGAAAATTATATATATATCTATATATATATATCTCCCCATAGACTATAATGTAGACATGAACAAGCATTAAGATGTTTCTGATCTGAGCCCAGCGTGGTAGAGCACACTTGTAATTCCAGCACTATGGGAGGCTGAGGCCAGAGAATCTCAAGATCTACTCTAGTCTGGGCAACTTAGTAAGAGCCTAAAAATAAATAAATACATGAAAATAAAGGGCTGGGGATTTGGCTCAGTAATTCAGTGGAAATGCGTGTTCAATCCTCAGTAACACACATACACACACATGCACACATACACACACACAGGAAAGATTGTGTACAAATTAATATAGACAGACACAAAGGCACGCCCAAGAAAAGATTTTGAGTGGGAAAGAAATTTTATACAGTGACAGTACGTATAATAGACTGTTCATATATATGTATATGCACTTATTTAGACATAAGAGATGTATTATTAATAATTTCATGGTTAATTTGATGGGCAACAGTTACTTTATATGTTTATATTTCTATAGCATCTAAGATTTGAAATGAGCATATAGTGCTTATGTGATTTGAAAGTAAATATAATAATTCACACTTTATAACCAAGCAGGGAAACAAATTCCTGAACTGGAAAACTTTTCTCCAAGAGCCGTGTGAAGTGTGATGGGTGACAGCACTTTGCGCTCGGACGGCTCTGGTGCCAGCTCTGCCGGGAACACTGTGCATTCCGCTGGAGAGGCAGAGATAGGGCCGCGTCTCCGGATGTTGCGAGTCATGGCACACGTGTGTACACAGAACATCAGTGCAGCTACCACACAGCTCCAGAGATTCACTGTGGTCATCCGATTGGCAGTTTGAAAGACTCAAGCTCATGGACACCCTTTTGCAACGACGGCATTCAGAACTCAGCAAAGTACCTTAGATACGGTCCAAAAACAATATAGAAAGATTCAAAGCTACACTTTCATGATTTTTGTTAATCTTTCAGCAGCTGCCCCTCATACTACTCTTTGAATCATCTGGACTGCCGTGAGTTTTGGTCACAAGCTACTACCAAGTCTAACCTTTCCCCATACTGACATTTCTTCACTTTACTACAACCAGGAATTAACAAAATATGTTGCATTGTTTAAGGGAGAAGTGTAACAAGCTCTTAAACTCTCCTTTAAAAGGTCAAGAAAGAGAGACACGGAGAGGAGAGGAGAGGAGAGAGAAGAGAGAGAAAGAGCGCTCGTTTGACAGTGTTTAATTACTGGCGAGCGCAGGAAATGGAATAGTTGGCATTTATTATGCTATTCAGGCAACTTCTGTGTAGGCTGAAGATTTTTCCTAACAAACGGTGGGGACAACATATTTAGTGGGACTGGGAGGCATTATCTAATTCCATCTACCTTTAAGGACAGGTCTTGACATGAAAGCTCTCTTATTAATATAAAGTAGCTATTTGGAAATAAATGCTTTCTGTGTTTGTGTTCCGTCATTAGATCTTAGTAGCAAAATGTTGGTTCGTGTTCTCCCTTTTGCAGAGTCCCTAACATCAGAGCAGGGCTTTGCATAATGAGGTTACTTTATCATACTTTTCCTGAAACACAAATTCAGGCAATTTATCTGATAAGGGGGATGTCCGAACAATCCTTGAACTTGTAACTTTTCAGGAAAATGGTACAAGAAATTCTCCTGGAGCCTAGGCGGGGCCCTAGAACTGGAGAGAAGATAACTGAACACGGGACAGAGAGGCACGAAATGAGTGCTGGGCCCACCAGACATCAGAGCCCTACTCGGCTAGCAATTTGTTTCCATTGCACAGGGGTCCATCCCAATAAACTCCCCGAAGTCCTCAAGTGCTTGACAAAGGTTTCTCTGTAGATTTCTTAGAGTGACCAAATTTCACTCTTCAAATCAAGTATTTAAAAATGCTTTTGAAGAACGAAGGAATGAAGAGATGAAAACAAGCATAATTATAATGTAATTTTATTTTAGATACAGCTATGAAAATTCTTAAGGGAATTATTTTTCTCTTTCGGTTCAATGAAATGAACATGATTGAATCGGGAAGTTCTGGTGCTTAAAGAACTGTTTTCTCCCCCAGGAAAAGTCAGAGTTGTTCTGCTAACGCTACTGTGTGGGGAATCAGAAGACAGAGAAACACAGTCTGAGACCATTCCTCTGGTTTTCTTGGGGTGGGTAATGCAGAGACAGAACTGGGCGGGAAGAAAGAAAAGTCTTCAGTCTGGGACCCCCAGGCGACACACCTCTGGGGAGACTCACTACAGAACGGGGCCAGGTCTGTGAATGGCAACTTTCTTTTGGGGAATGATTCAGTGTTCAACTGACAAATATAGTTTGTGAAAGTTAGATACGAGGAAAACAAAATATTTTAAGGTTTACAGAATTGCCTTTGGGCCTGGAACCTTCAAGTAATAAACAACAGCCTGGCTTTGAGGGCAACAGGCCTCTTAGTTTTAATATGTTACTTCACAGCCACAAATTACCTGTCTCTTGTGATTTCAAAATGGACTGCTCTGGCCTAGTGTATTATGTGATAGAAAGAGTTACAATACATGGGTTTAGATTTCCTCATTTCCCTACCAGTTCTCCGACCTTGGCCTTAACCATCTGAGCAGGTTCTTCATCATGTACAAAATATAAGAAGAAATTAGATTAAGAACTGCAAATGTATATTTTCCAGTCTTTATAAAGAGTAGTATTATAATCTAATCACTTTGATACACACTGAGCAAGTCACTCATGATAAAAGTAAGAGCACTAAAGTTCCCATTGAGACCTGCAGAGTATCACACCCTCTAAAATTTATGGCTTGATCTTTCTCATGGCCGTGAATAGAGTTCAGACAATGTCGCCCATCTTAGTAACTCTTCACTTGAAACGTGGACTAGGGAATTTTTTCGTTCAATATCATTGACTTCCGATTACAGATTTCTGCTGGGGATGCTAACTGAATTCACCTGGCAGAAATCCTCTGGCAGCAGAGACAACCACAGAGACCCTCTGCTGGTCAGTGCATTAGCACAAGAGTTCCTCTAATCAGCCAAGAGGTGTTTAGAGCTCAGGGGTCAATTAGTCTGTAAGTCAACAAACAAGGTAGGAAAGTAACTAGAGCATTTAAGTGAGCAGCAAATCCTTTCCGAATACAGATCGCATTAATATGGTATCAACAGGTGTTTTTTTTTTTTTTTTTTTGCAGGATTTAAGGCTTCTACTAGTGGTATTTGCTATCAGGGAAACTGAGTCAGGAAAAAGTTTAGTAAAAAGGAAATCATCTCTTTCTTATATTTGAATTTCTTTTTAAAAATCACATATAATTGCACGTTAGGAACATGCATGAACTGAGACCCGAAGACGTCCCGGAGTTGAACTCCCGGGCCAAGAAAGAAGGCCTTTGCCTTGACGTGACATCACTGCGCTCCGGGAATTCTTACGCCAGAGCTGCGGCTGTGAACTTGCAGATAACCGCGCGGCTTGCTTCTGCAGCTCTTCTGAAACCAGCAGACGGCCCGAACCTGCTCGCTCCTCATTCACACCGTCTCTCAAGACCGCCCCTTCTCCCCTGCGCTGGGCCGGCCGACGCCCCGCCTCCC